>JARK01001345.1:1793059-1828679 GCA_000688135.1 Ancylostoma ceylanicum
CCCGATTGGTGGACCCGCCGCATGACCATTTCCCAACAATAGAATACCCCGTTCTCCACAATCAAACCCGTAGCCCGGCGTTTTTCTCACTATCCGACCATAATGGACTGACGTTTCCTCACTCCTCCATCGGAAGAACTAAATCTTGGCGTTGTCCTCACTGCTTTTCCAAGGTGGACCTGTATCCTGAAGTTGTCCTCATTGCTTGCCCAAGGAGGGCCCGTACCCCGACGTTTACGCCATTGTTTCGCCAAGGCGGACCCGTATCCTGTCGATTACGCCACTCCTTGGCCAAGGAGGATCCGTGGCCTGGCGTTTTCACCACTGCCCGGCCAAGGCGGACCCTATCATAGCGTTTCCAAAACTGCTTAACCAGGGCAAACCCATATCATGGAATTTTCCTCACTGCTTGGCCAAGGCGAACCTGTACCTCGACGTTTACGCTACTCCTTGGCAAGAAGGAGCCTTACTGTGTCGTTTCCACCACCGCTTGGGCGAGACGAACCCCTACCCTGGCGTTTTTCCCACTATTGGGCCATCGCTGACACGTCCCTCTATCGGATGCCAGTATGTCGGCTTTTCCTCACTTCTACATCGGCGGACCAGTATCCTAATGCCATCATCTCTACTGAATCAGGACGGACCCATCCTCCTTCTGTGGACTGGTGTTCTGGCGCTTTCCTCACCTCTCCATCGGCGGACTCGCATCCGTACGTTTTCCCGACTGCTTGACCAAGGAAGGCCCGCACCCTGACGTTTACGCCACTGCTTCGCCAAGACGGACCCGTATTTTGTCGATTACGCCACTCCTTGGACAAGGAGGTCCCGTAGCCTGACGCTTACGCCACTGCTTCGCCAAGGCGGACCCGTATCCTGTCCATTACGCCATTCCTTGGCCAAGGAGGACCCGTAGCCTGGCGTTTCCCGCACTCCTTGACCAAGGAAGACCTGTACCGTGACGTTTGCACCATTGATCGGCCAAGGCAAAGCGGGCAAACGCGGCGCACCCGGCGGACCAAAGGCAAAGCAGACGAACGCAGCACGGTTACGGATCCACCTTGGCCGATGCTGGACGCGAACGAACGCGGCGCAGTCGCTGGGGCCACCGTGGCGGCGCGCGCGAACGAACTCGCCGCAGCCGCCGGAGCCACCGTGGCGTCGGATGTGAACGAACGCGCCGCAACCGTCAGGGCAACCGTGGCGGCGGACATGAACGAATGCACCGCAGCCGCCGGGGCCACCATAGCAAGCGCGAACGAACGCGCCGCAGCCGCCGGCGCCCACTGAACGGCGCTGTATTGTGTGATTGTGTTGGTGGGGGGTTATTCTGCTTCGTATAATGCACAGCGTGAAAGCTGTAAACACTGTACACCCGTAGGCTGCGAGACCGCCAGCGGAGAGATGAGTCACCCAATGTGGGAGGATGCCAAAAGTGCGGGCCTCGCTGCCAAGCACATGCCAAGAGAGGTCCCACAGAGATCCAGATTCCCCTAGCTCTCTAAATCGCTTAAGGGGTTTTTACAGTTTTGACGCGTCGCGCCGCGTCCTATGCTTAGGCATAGGGCGCGGCGACGCAGTGCGAGCTGGCGCGAGCTCGCTGCGGCAAATGTCGCAAGGGGGTCCTTGTACACTTTTTCCGCGGCGCGTCATTTTGCGAGCTCGCACTGTGGGCTGCGGCAAGGAATGGTCGGGGGCATTCTTTGCCGCTGCGGCAACGCGGTAAATCAGTTGTTATTCACAGTTGCATGCATTTTGAAAGCTTTTCTTGTTTGATGTTTGTTTTTTCCAAGTGATTTCTCTCATAAAACTTGTGCTCACCTCTCGTGACAGTTATTTCGCTGTTTCACTTAGTTTTTATTAACTATTTCGCTGCATTTCAATGCTACATTTCCAGTCCTTTAGTTGCGGCAACCGTTTGCCGCGATCTTGGTGCGAGTTGAGGGTAAAATGGAGTTGGGAGGGGGGGGGGCACTTGGTGTTGGCCAATAATATGACCTGTCCTACACGTTCTGACGTGTTTGCATTTCAGGTAACTATTGTACATTAGGATCATACTCTATACATATTGCAGAAAATTTGTGACTCTGTGCGTGCGTGCACACCATTGAGGGGGCTCAAGTAGCGGTGAGCGGTGGAATCACTGATTCCACAGAGATAAGGCGGCATTCGAAAGTGAGGAAACCCATGGGGACGGGTCCAGCGATATGATAATGATGGCGTCCAAAGTGGGGAAGATGGATCCAGCGATATGATTAGGGTGCGCCGGCGTCCAAAATGAGGGGAATGGGTCCACGGGTGGCGATTAGAGGTGTGGAATCGCCTGGAAAATGAAAAAGTGCAGGAGCAGGGTCTAATCTTACACGAGGAATGCGCCAGTGTATTGCGGCTTTCTCTCCTACATGCTTCCCTTCCTTCCCTACACCTACTTCCTCATCATTTCTTTCCCCACTCTGTGTTTTCCATTCGTGTCTAAATGGACCTCCTAATCCCTTCCTGCTTATATACACCAGTAGACCCATAACACTTTAGTTACCACAACACCCAGATAAACTTATGCCATTCCAATGGTCATTTGCGCTGTATCGGTCACATTCAAACATTGATAGCCCACAGGGCCAACGAAGGAGAATCACCTTGAGGAGACGGGAGAAGGCCACCTCTAACGGATTTGAGCAATTTCCAGCAGATTGTTGGCTCCACATAGGTGATTATTGATTCATATCTCCCAAAAGGTTCTCCAGGGTTTTTTATATAATGTAAAGTATGTGAGCGAAGCAAGCATCAATAGAAGTCTGGAAGTTCGGCGTTAGCCGGAAGGACAGACTGGTATCTAACAAGTCAGAGCGTTCTGAACGTGTCAGCTAACAAGTCAGAACGTGTAGGACAGGTCAAGTTATCGACTTCTTCGAGGTGCCCCCCCCCCAACTCCATTTTACCGCGAGTTGAAATGCGAGAACGCAGCTTGCAGCGAATGGTTTCTTGCGCCGCGCCGCGCCGCAACTTGCTAAAAACTGTAAAAACCCCTTTAGCCCGCTGAAAGCTGCGCATCTCTCCTCAGAATTGTCAATCTCTGCATCACGTGACGGGATAGGCCAAAATAGCAGAGGATTTCGCAAGACTTTCACGTCTGACCCTCGAAAAATTTGTACCCTTACCAGTCTTTATATAAGGGGGATTCCCGGCCGAAAACAGCAACCGTCACTGATAAATGAAACCATTCTAGGCTCAGACCGCTACGTTCCCCCCATTGCATACGTTCGCGTTGGTGATGCGTGGTGATATTAGTGATATGGCCGCAGAGGAATAGCACTGGATATAAGCCGTTTGGACAGCTTCGGACAATGGACATAACGTCAAATAAATTGCACGTCTGCAATTGAACGCGATGTCGCCGCTTTACGCGCAAACGCAAGAAAATCCGGGAAAGGCGAGAACTGATAGAATCTCGTGGGAATGTGGCTTTTCAGTCGTTCCTTACCACCCATGGAAAAGGAATTTCGCCAAGAATGTGAGCTTTCCTCACAGGCTTGTGAACTAGATTCAAAAGTTACTCCGTAATCATATACTGTCTGTTCCACCAATCTTGCCGCTTGGCAGGCTTCCGAGGTGCCTTATACATGCTCCCATGTCATTTTCGGGTGCGTTTAGGCCTGTGTCATACTACGCAGCGACACCGTCGCTGTGAAGCATGCCATATCCCTGGGGGCAATTTATACCAGATGCGACTTATTAGAAGCAAGCATCCATTTGCTAAAGATTCTCAGACAATTCCGGGGACAAAACCCGGCAAATACCGTTTGGAACGAGCGGGGGGCGAGGGTCGGAACTAGCGTTCGGTTCTTTCCGCCCGATAATTATCGGAGTTCAGGCCGCTATAGAGCTGCAAAAATGAGAGCTTTCATCCCTATCGGCCCGAAAATCATCCGCGTTTAGACCGCAATGGGGGCGCAACTCGCGGAAGTTTGAGCCCTATCCGCCCAAACCAGGAAATCGCTGATCCTGCTCTGCCACAACACAAACGTGTAATTCCATGTTCTCTGGTCGTAGAACCTGGGCATCGTTACTATGATTGTGTATGACTTTTCTTCTGTGCCGTACAGGTTGTTATAAAGGACACGTCTTTATTTCGGCCTGACGTTTCGACTAAACGTCGTCTTCAGAGGCCTGAAAGTGGTTCAAAATTTCTATCTACCCTCTAGACCACCAAAGACCTCCTCACACTCGTTTCTTCAACTCTTCCAGGTTAGACAACATGAGCCTTCACCACGTGTCCCACCGGTTTAGCGGAGCTGGATGCCACCGCAACAGCAACTAATCGTCAATGATGGCGAATGGATACTGTATGCCGCAGCCTTGGTCTTATAGGCGTGCGCTAGTATCTCGACGATCTTATAGCTCGCATAGTGATAGAAACGGCATTAGATCACTTGTTATAGACATCTGTTCGTTTCTGCTGTTCAACCCTGGGGCACGCGCGAAAATCCACAACGCCTCAAGAGCTTTCCTAGCCGAAATTTCAGTTTCGAGCGCCAGGATTTGGCAAGTAAAAGACGGCAGAGCTTGATAACACCACTGGGAAAGCATAGGAAGGAGGACCACGGCGGGAATGACTTTGAAATAAGGTGTACCATCCTGGCGCTCGAAACTGAAATTTCGGCTAGGAAAGCTCTTGAGGCGTTGTGGATTTTCGCGCGTGCCCCAGGGTTGAACAGCAGAAACGAACAGATGTCTATAACAAGTGATCTAATGCCGTTTCTATCACTATGCGAGCTATAAGATCGTCGAGATACTAACGCACGCCTATAAGACCAAGGCTGCGGCATACAATATCCATTCGCCATCTTTGACGATCAGTTGCTGTTGCGGTGGCATCCAGCTCCGCTAAACCGGTGGGACACGTGGTGAGTTCGTTCATCAGCTGGAGGCTCATGTTGTCTAACCTGGAAGAGTTGAAGAAACGAGTGTGAGGAGGTCTTTGGTGGTCTAGAGGGTAGATAGAAATTTTGAACCACTTTCAGGCCTCTGAAGACGACGTTTAGTCGAAACGTCAGGCCGAAATAAAGACGTGTCCTTTACAACAACCTGTACGGCACAGAAGAAAAGTCATACACAAACGTGTAATTTCTCATCAGAAATAGGAAAAGATCACTTTTCGCAAGCTTCTTGCAACTTTTCGTAGTGTTAGCTTTCTTCTACCACTTCTGGGATTTGAACCAACCGATCCAGTCGGCCATCCGTGCTGCTACCCTTTTTCACTCCACTGACCCCATTATTCATTATCATCTACTTGCAGCAATCAACACTTCCTACATAACCGTCCGGAAGGCTACGTTGGTCGACTGGCCCACAGGTATTTTGGGTCATCGCCTGCCCATAATACTTCGCAAAAATATCTGCGTTTCTGCGTTAAGGATCAAGATCGTAGTCACGATATGGGCCTATTTCAACCTCCACGCTTTTATTGCTGTGGAATAGTATATACATTATGTGGGCTAGAAAAGATCCGGTACGGACAAGTAGTGATGAAATAGTCCACTGCCGTGTGTAGAACACATCGAATCTACCGCTTCTCAGAAACGACGGGGCCATCGACGCGGTCGGGGATCCGGAGGCGACGCGACTTTGACGTGTGTTTTGTGCCAAGCCGCGCCGCTTCTGCATTCCCGACCGCGTCAGCAACCCCATCGTTTCGGATAGACGGTATCTAGGTTAGAAAGAGCCACGAATGGTGTCTACTTATCTGCTGAACAGTGGCGAATGAAGGAAATAGGCCGGCGTGGAAGGGTGGTGTACCGAAGTGGTTGTCGCTTAGAAGCATGTATAATTTAGCGCGAGATTGTTCTCTGCCCATCCCACCCTCGTTAAACCGGAATATGTCGACGTTTAGGCCGCTATTTGCATATTTCATTTGGCGGTCGGTAGCCGCGAAAAGCGGCCGATGCCCGACACTCTTCTTATTGTGGGCCGAACCTGGATGGTCGTGCATCAGCCCGATTCATGCTGCATTCGGCCCGCTATTGGCCCGATTGCCTGTTTGGGCCGCATCATGCGCGGTTCCGCCCGCAATTTGCCCGCAATGCTCCCTCGTTCAAACCTTTCGTGGGGGATTGGCCCACGGATGGAACAGGATTTGCCTCTGCAATCATCTGAGTTTGCTAAGATGACCGGTCAACACGGCATGAAATTCTCAATGAAAAGAACACGCGGCCGTCGCAAGGCCGTAGACGTGTGCGGCTGAGCTGCGACTGCGATGCGACTAGCCCCTATTCTTCATCATATAGACGCACGCGCGTCAATTGCACGCATCCAATATAATTTGCCCTTTTAGTAGGTTAGGTGGCAGAAAATCCCTGCGACTTGCGATTCAAAAAATGTACCACTCATTCGAACCACTCTGCACTCTCCACAGACACTGTAATACAGCAATGATTACTATTTCCAGAACCTTCTGTCAATGTGGTGAGAATGAATTTGTGTCCGTAAGAGCTAGAACAGCAAAGGTCATGGCACCTGAAATCATGTTGTATCCATTTCATTCTTTTTGCAAGATTTGAATATTCAGGCAAATGTTCAAAAACATATGAGGGTTTCTAATCCATGGGCCTTTTGATCATATCCCTACAATGTCGTTGGAACATAGCAGAGCTGACGCCATCACTGCAGCCGTCGGGCAGAATCACAGCGGCTGCTGCCGTTGCATCGTATGATATACATATATACCGGACTTCCGATTCTTGTAGATATGAGATGCGATTACACTCACATGAAAGTCGTTCAACATCTGATTTCAGCGTTTTTTGCGTTCCCTGATTCTTTACGCTTTGCGCGTGAGGCAGTGACATTGTGTTCAACTGCAGACGCCACATTTTATTTGACGTCATGTCCATTGTCCGAAATTGTCTAAACGGCTCATGTCATAGCATTGAGTCGGGATGACCACTACATACAAGGCAGAAAAGAGTCAATGTTGGCGTATTCTTACGTGGAAAGCACAACAGTGAATTTGACATATCGTGCACGGTCTATCCTGTTAGTCGTATTGATATTTAGCTGCCTAACATGTTAAAACAATCCCGGAACTGATGTGGCATTACGTGGTACACATGCTCAGGCACTCGTGAGGTTCGACCCCAGCACAAAGAGATTTAGCCCCGCCCACTGCCATGGAAGAGGCGACGTGCTGCTAGTGCCGTACGTGCTCTGTTCCTCCCCTCGGGTACTACTTCCTGCAGCCAGACGTGCTCTGTTCTTCCCCTCGCGTATCAGTTACCACTCACTCACTTCTGGGGTTCGACCCCAGCACAAAAAGTTTTTATCATACAGTCCTGGCTTATCATTTTGCTGATACTGAGACGAGGCGTATATAAGCAGACTGTTGGGTGTTGCAGCTCAGTCATGTCTACGCTTCGGTGGAGACTTGACGAGCCCTACGGGACTCGTCTGGCCGGCTGAGGCCCGGTGGATACCGTGGCCCGGCGATCGGTCAGGCGAGATGCGTGGGATGCGGTCGCGTGCGGACGCGGCGCGGACGTAGAAATCCGCCGCGTGACCGCGGAGCCCACTGGGCGCCAGCGCAAAAGCGCCTGCGTATCCAGGCATTCCACACGCATTTTTGCTTTTCGCTCGCTATCGGAGCGCGACAGCGTGCTAAAACGTAAACGTGCAAGGTCACGTCTAACACGATATGACACGTGAGGGGACGAACAGAGCACGTCTTCTGAAGAAGCGAGCACGTGGGCTGCGTGACAAGACGTACGCTGCGAAGCTGTGATTGGTCAATTCGCCCACGCGCAGCGGCTGCGACCAGCGTCTTCGCGAGCGCTGCCGCGAAGAAATGGACGAGTTTTCCTGGCTTGCCGTGGGGCAGATGGATGCCACGGGAGCACGATAACTACTGCAGGCTTCACAACGCTATGGGGGGTACTATTGTACTTCAGCGGCCCCACTTCTGACCCCAAAATCAAAATCATGGATTTCTCTGAAAACTTGCATACAAAGGTAATTGGAGGTGTTGATCACGAATATCATGGTCATTTCGCATGATAATATCGATTTTATTGATTTTATCGATTTTTACATAACTTGACTCAACACTCACAATCTCGCTGAAACATTGCATGGAGTGGTTTTTGAGGGTACTGAACACGGATATAGTAGTTCTTTTGCAAAATAAGCTTGTTTCAATTGACTTTCTCCTATTTTGCCTGTGAGGGGTGGTGTAGTTCCGAACTTTCCTGGAGGGTTCTCCTTCAGATCGGCTTCCTCATGGTAAATGCTTATCGTATTTGTAATCAGCACCTTCAAAAACCCCTGTACACAAGTTTTCAGGAAGTTCCACGGGGAGAGTCAGAATTCGAAAAAAATCAATAAAATCGATACTATCATGCGAAACGAGTATGATATTCGTGATCAGCATCTCGAATTACCTCTGTATTCAAGTTTTTAGAGAAATTCATGATTTTGAGTTTGGGGTCAGAAGTGGGGCCGCTGAAGTACAATAGTACCCTATGGGGTGGGCTATCCGCTGCACATATTCCTCCGCCGTTTCCATTCTCCTAGCATTCTCATTCAATCAGTCTTCAACTGCTGCTGCAGTTGGAATATTCTACTAGTACTGGACTGCTATTTTGCTATTATTCCTAATATTACTGCTTCTTTCCATCTACGTGCTTCAAGTGGCTATTTCTATAGTACTGAACTAATGCTGTAGGTTTTCGGTGAGTTCTCAAATCTCATATTTTCACTAGTGACACATCTCTTGGAATGCTTTGATGTTTTATTGGTTTATTGCTAAAAGAAGTTGAATACTTTTGAATAATTTTTGAGTAACCATTACTTTAGGAAACATATACAGAGAAACGACGTACAATCCTTATTTTTTTCTCGTATCCAGGTATGCTCTTCACATTATCTGTCTATCAGCACAGCTTATGTGGGATCTTTTGTTTGTTTCCCCCTCCTTGCGTCCATTTTCTTTTGTCCCCGCATTTCCCCTCAACTTCTGGTTATCTGGCAACTTCATGGAGGTAGTCATGTATTTCATGATTACATGAACCCTCCATGGATAGCTAGACTACAGAATAAGCACCATCAGCGTGCAGGGGATGCAAAGTACTTGTCACTTTGTGTGAGTAGCTTAGAACGAGGCTTGTCCGATGTTGTTCAAACGTGTTGAAACGTGATGTTTTTCTTCCTGTCCAACTACATATGTACATATATAAGCAAGCATCTATTGACTGGTTGAACGTCTTACTGGCGTATTTTTCTATTCAACAGCTACTAATTAAATATCCCGACTATTATGACAACCTCTGGCGCCAATAATAGCGTTAACAGCTCTGCTGATAACGCTTCAAGGGGCTTGTCCCTCATTTCAGCACAGGCTGCAAGAGCAAGAGCAGGTTCGTGATAGAGCACGCTATAATAGTTAAATGGTAACATGAAGAAATTCTACAATACCTTCATGTCATTCAGGCGTGACTGGCCGGTTGATTCCCCAAACTGTTCGCCAGGATCACCAACATGTTCGTGGTAGCTTGCTTCCAGTTAGGGTCGCGCGCCGTCCTAACCCTGCGAGTGGGCGCAATCCGTCGGCAGCACCCAGGGTTTTTGCGGGCCCATCAAGTTCCTCCGCTGCCTGCATTGGTCCTGCTCCTAGGGCGCCTGTGTCTGTGAGAGTGCGAGCCGCTCCTTCACGACCCAGAGAACGCTTCTTCGGAGAAAGAGAGGTAAGTCAGGCTGGTAAACATGAGGTTTTGAAATACAAAATTCCAGGAAGCAGGATGTCGCACATCTTCACATTTCAACGCAGAAACCAAGGATACGAGGTGTACGTATGCAGGCAATGCAAGAATGCGGGATTTCATCTACCGATCAAAGTAAGTCCGATAGTTTTGCCATCGCCTTCTATCTTCTATCTATGTTTTTTGATGTATTGATTTGGGGAGTATGTTCGTGTATTTCTACATGTGTTTCGGAGGACACAGACAGAGGGGCACAATTTTCTCATATGGGATGCTGAAACTATTCCATCATTACCTATTAATTCACCGTTTAATTCATTTTAAAGAAACAAACAGCAAAACAGGGTCTACAAACTAATTCATTAAATGGATTCGATTCAAGTCCAAATTACAGTTTTAAAAAACGAGATTAAACGGTTGAGCAAACATGTTCTCCAATGCTGTAGTGCAAAAAAGAAATTTAAGCAAATTGTTGGTATGACCAATTCACTCCAAGTATTTTCAACACATGTACTGGTGTTTCTCTTCTACAACGCTCACTGTAACTGCTTCACGTTTAGGTTGTCGGAAATGAATTTTTTGGGGACCCTTGCCGAAACCATGTTTGCCTCCCCGTGAACGCAGCTGAGGATCAAGTGGACAGGATGATGTACAAGGTATTCCACAGAAGGTTTTGGAATCAATGACCAATGGTTGGATACAAAACAAAAATGATTTTAAGAAATGTCGGAATGTCCGAGATGATCCTCACTACGCCAACGCTTCCAACGTAGAAATATGGGAGGAGGCGCTGGTAGACTGTCTAGAGAATCCCGCTCATGGGAATCCCACAGAGAGAGAGGAAATGACGGCCTACCTTCACAGACATGGTCTGGAAGCGAGACGAAGGACCATCGCAAGGTAATTTTATCTGTTGATATTTATTAGTTCTAACAATATCAACCCTTTTAGATATGTACTCCTCACCTGTCCATGAAATATATTGTTCTGGCATGGACAGATACCGTTGTTCACGATAGGTACTTGTAAACCGCAGATATGAGCATCTAGGGCAACTCCGCCCACATCTTCCGCATAAAAGACCATGGCTGCTCAGATCTACATTCGTATCATTCGTCAGAATCGTCAGCGTCGAGCATAGCTGTGGTCTGAGTCAGGGAACCCTTCGTGGCGTGAACTGAGGCGGACAATAACTGTATGCAATAAACAGTTAATACAGCTCTACTTTCACTACAAATCCATTGGTCCCCACCAAATTATCCAACTGGTGTGACAGTAAACTTCTCTGACAGTATTTTTTTTTTCAGAAGCAAAGAGATGCACAGAGATAGGATGCTGACGTGGGAGAATATTCCCGAGAACTTCGCCTATCTCAGTGACGGAACACCATTTTTGCAGGAGAGAACTGCCACCCTGCAGATTTACTATTCAGTCGATACGATCCGGGTAAGAACCAAACAACTTTCCAAGCTTGGGAAATTACATTAACAATACTTTAGAGGGTCTGCGAAAAAGGGCTACGCGCTCTCGTGGCCAATGGCGTGCACAAGATACTGCCCACACAACTGGGTGACCAAGCTCAGCTGTACACAATTCACGGCGTCACCGAAAGCGGACATGAAGTATGTTCTCAAATTTTAGAATTTCTAATCAAACAAAGAACTAGAGTTTTACAGGTCCCTCTTGTGCACGCCCTCACCAAGAACAAGACGCAGGCCACATACGAGAAAATTTTTGAACGCTTACAGCAGGAGCTGCAAACATTAGCCCCCAATCTCAGTCCTCTCCGAATTATATTGGACTTCGAGGTGGCTGCCCTCAATGCAGCAGAGAAGGTGTTCCGGACGGCCTCCATCGAAGGATATGTGTTCCATCTGTCTCAGGCCTAGAACAGGAAGCGGGATGCCCTAGGACTCAGAAAGTACCTGAAGGGAGAGTCACGGTGCAGGATGGTACGGAAGTGGTGGAGGACTCTTAAGGGCATCCCCTTCTTGCCAGCAAATTTGCTGCGCAGGCTCCCAGGCCTTGCTCGTCCCTCCATCCCACGCAGCCATGCAGCGTACCAGAAATGCCAAGAGTTTTTGGACTACCTGCATGACACATGGGTGCGTGGTCGATTCAGAAGCCTCTGGTGCAAGTGGGGTTTGACGGAACTCAGGACGACAAATCTTGCTGAAGCATACCACAGGTACACACGACTAACATACTCTTTGAAACTGTTTATTCACCTCAGTAGTCTCAGCAAGCTTCGCCGCATCATCCGAAAGAAAAATGTAAACCTGCAGCTGATCCTGGAACGCATAAGGAAGGAAAACACTACAGCAATTGCCAAGCTGATCTCGCTTGACCAGGTGAAGCATATCCGATAACTCTTCGAAAATCTTGGCTAGAGTCGGCACACATTATTTATTCATTTATTTAGTTTCCGAACGAAGGACGAAGGCTCAGGAGACGGGACAGACTAAGGCGGCAGAAGTTCGCTGCAAAAATGGCGGAATTCGAGCGGGAGCTTTCCAGAGGCGGCATTGTTACGACAGTTTCCATAATCAGATACTGTCGTCACATGGCCCGCTTCATGACCGAGAAGGCCATTTGAGCATAGCGTAGGCGGAAGAACCTAATCAGCATCCTAATCAGCATCCGAAAAAATACCGCATGCGTTGTGCTTAAATGGGTGTGTGTGTGTGTGTGTGTGTGTGTGTGTGTGTGTGTGTGTGTGTGTGTGTGTGTGTGTGTGTGTGTGTGTGTGGATTTTTCACTAAATACTAGGCTGTCATGCTTTCAACAGATCACTGTGCGAATGCACCTGATCGGAAGCACTGGCGTTACTGATTCTGAAAGTGCCGAGAAGTTAAAAACCACCACTATTAGGAAACTACAACAGAACGTGCGCGATTCGTCAAAAACACCTCTGCGCTTTCTTTTGGTACCGCGAACATCACTGCTTACGCGTCCGAAAATCTCATTGTACAAGTTCATCTCCTTGCTTACTTCCTATTAAACTTCAAACTTATGTAGACGAAATTGGATGTATAGATTAGTAACACAACTGTTCAAAAATCAAAAGGGACGCGTTGGGGAACAAAGCGATGCCGTCATGACGGCTCTGCTCTCTAAATTGATTTCAACACGCCGCGTACATAACCAGCATAACCACTCTTCAACTTTAGCGACTTCAATGGGTTGCGAACACTCACTCAGCACAGTTATATAGATTCTTCTGAGGGAAGGTATTGACTCCTTCAAAACTGTCTAAACTGCGCACTGAAATCTTGGTTGAGTCGACTCAGAGAATTGCAGGTTGATTCGCCCTCACATCACGAAGCGTCAAGAAAACTCAAATAAAAAAAGACACAGTTCTCCTAGTTGGAACAGGTGTTGCTAGTTCACAGCACTCTTTCTAAGTTGGAATTTCTTAAGTTTCTAATCGAGATTCCAACAANAGGGACGCGTTGGGGAACAAAGCGATGCCGTCATGACGGCTCTGCTCTCTAAATTGATTTCAACACGCCGCGTACATAACCAGCGCACTCTTCAACTTTAGCGACTTCAATGGGTTGCGAACACTCACTCAGCACAGTTATATAGATTCTTCTGAGGAAAAGTATTGACTCCTTCAAAACTGTCTAAACTGCGCACTGAAATCTTGGTTGAGTCGACTCAGAGAATTGCAGGTTGATTCGCCCTCACATCACGAAGCGTCAAGAAAACTCAAATCAAAAAAGACACAGTTCTCCTAGTTGGAACAGCTGTTGCTAGTTCACAGCACTCTTTCTAAATTGGAATTTCTTAAGTTTCTAATCGAAATTCCGACAGATTTCCTGAAAAATTGCCACCTCTTTTCCCTAACACAATGCCAAATAAACCAACACTGGCAGGTAGAAGCACTATTTCAGGAGAGTCAGTTGGGACTGCCGCATATAGTGGTCGGTAAAAGAATGGCAGCCTAATTGTAAGCAACAGAGACTTCTATGTGTACATAATAGAAAAGCATCAATAAATGTGAGAAAAAAAAAACAATTTCTGAAAACACCACAAATATAACAAAGCTTAATAAGGCTGAGATGCCGACTAGAATTGGACAGGACAAAATTCTATGAAGATTCCGCCATGTGACAACCATCGTCGGCATTTCGCTGGCACAGAAAAAAAAAANCACCTCTTTTCCCTAACACAATGCCAAATAAACCAACACTGGCAGGTAGAAGCACTATTTCAGGAGAGTCAGTTGGAACTGCCGCACATAGTGGACGGTAAAAGAATGGCAGCCTAATTGTGAGCAACAGAGACTTCTATGTGTACATAATAGAAAAGCATCAATAAATGTGAGAAAAAAAAATTTCTGAAAACACCACAAATATAACAAAGCTTGATAAGGCTGAGATGCCGACTAGAATTGGACAGGACGAAATTCTATGAAGATTCCGCCATGTGACAACCATCGTCGGCATTTCACTGGCACAGAAAAAAAAGAAATGAATAAACTGTTAAAGAAACACTAACAATTGAACAAAAATATATCGAAAACCTGCCGTGAACAGTCAAAAATGAGTGCATAACAGCACAATAGCTTACTCCGTGACAGAATAGCAGTTTAATGACATCCAAATCAGAATAAAACACTTAGTAATTTGCAGACGACCAGNTGGCACAGAAAAAAAAGAAATGAATAAACTGTTAAAGAAACACTAACAATTGAACAAAAATATATCGAAAACCTGCCGTGAACAATCAAAAATGAGTGCATAACAGCACAATAGCTTACTCCGTAGCAGAATAGCAGTGGAATGACGTCCAAATCAGAATAAAACACTTAGTAGTGTGCAGACGACCACCAACTACGGCGCCAGCGACAGTCTCCTATCGATTACCTCGAATTTAAAGGACGCACGGCGCTCAGACCGTCGCCCCATCGCCGCGTGCGAGACGGCGAGACGGCGTTCGCGTGCGGCGCGGCTGCGTTGCGGCGTACGTCTTGACCGCCCCCGGGCACGTGAGGGGTGGAACGGCAGTACGTGAAGGGACGAACAGAGCACGTGGGGGAACGAACAGAGCACGTGAGGGGTGAAATGGGGGTTTCGACCCCAGGTGTAACTGGGGTCGAACCCCACGAGTGCCTGAGTGAGTTCAAGCAGTGTGAAACCGACTCTCGGGTGAATTGCCTGTACTATAAATGAGCAGCCGTGCACTATGGCTGCCGGTATACTCCTCGAAGAGTATAGCACCTCGTGTAGGCGACTTCATTTTCGGTACGTATTGATTGTGGGCGGTCCGATGTCGGCGACTGACCGTCCGCAATCGATACGTATTAAAAATGAAGTCGCCACAGCGATGGCGATGCTAGGTGCTATACTCCTCGAGGAGTATACCCGCAGCCTGTCAAACATGCTTGGTATTGATTGAAAATGGTAGCGTATCCGTCCATGTTCCTTCCATCAGTGCCGACTGCCGGTCGAATGAACTACATATATAGCTCAGGGGGCGCCCCTAAGAGAACTTTGTCTGCAATTACGACCGCAGCGGTATCGGCTAAGCGATTGGCTGACTCGACCTATACTCCACACCGTTGCACAGTGTGCAATTTCCCAAATCTGACCTCTCAAAATGTATTCTTCGACCTATCTTAGGAAGTTACGCAAACTGCACCAAAACATCCTCTGATAGTTCGCGCACATGAAAGAAGTTGTTTTTTGGCGACCGATCACCTGGCGGGATAAAAATAGATATCCAAATGATACTGTTCCTTCCAAACAGCGCCAAAGAAAAAAAACTGCGTACTCTCTGAGTTGTCTCTGTCGTCTACGGTGCCTTCTGGATTTCGTACTTAGAATTACTTTGATAGAACGAGGAGCGGTGGTTTGATCCCTTCCATTTAGATGTTTCACTACTGTTTCCGATCGAACCAGCCGTTCTGCCGGCCGATACGACTGCGGTGGTAATTGGAGACAAACTCTCACCGTGGGCAATCCCTGAGCTAACAGACCACATGTCCAGTCCATAAAAAGAATTCTTCCTCGTTCATCCGACCACCGAGAAACAGTGGAAAAAAAGAAGAGGAACTGCTGCTAGCAAATGGGATTGTTATAAACGCAAATGTAACGCCAAGCAAGATGCTTACGAGTGTTTTGACCTCCTTTGGAGATTTCTTCCTGCCAGACCGCCAGGATTCATTGCATCACCAAAATAGTCTCCACCGAGACCATGTTTTCTCCTTTTTGTTTTCAATACGTTTGTTTTCCAATTCCTTCATCGCACTCTCTCCATCTTGAAGGCCGATAGCATACTCCAGAGCGAGGGTGTCGCTGCAACCATTGACCAAAAAAGTTCTCACGCAACTGTTCCTATGCCAACACGCTCTCTAACGCAAGTTGTTTGATAAGATATGAGGACATGTGAAATTTTATTCTCGCCGTTTCCATTCATTTTCTCCATAGCTACGGTGTCGCTGCGACCGTTCACCTCCAACAGTTCTCATGTAATTGCTCCCATGCCACCACGCTATTCCTCGCAAACGGTGTGATAAGATGTGACAACTTGTAACATTTTGATTGTATCATTTTCTTTCATTTTCTTCACAGCAACGGTATCGGATTTATTGGTGCTGAGAAAGATTAAAAAGAGTTGAGAACGCCAGGGGTTGAGAGCCGCAAAAATTTTCTTTCCCTCGCTGCTTGCGATCCACATTTTCCCGGACAACTGTGGACATCATTTAGAAAGCTTTGCTCGAAATCTCCAAGTTGCTTGACGTGTGAAGCTCTCCCTAAAGAGCCCATGGATTTTTCAGATGAAGTCTTCATTGTGATTTCGAAGACTTGTCTAAGGTCAATAACTCCAAAACGAAAGCTTCTTACAGAAATCTATCCAAATATAGAAATATCCGGAACCTCCCACTATCCAGAAAAAAAGGAGAAGGACAAAGCATGGGTTTATTTGTGCTCGATCAAATGTTCTACAATGACTAATGGGCCACCCTGTATTACTGCCACAGAATCATGCGTCGTAAAATTTTGACTTTTTTCCAAGTTCGAGCATTCTCGTCCAAAGTGTTCTACGTGATAGAGCCGTCGTCAGGTAGCAGGGGCGCTGCACCTGCATATCCACGCGGCAATGCCAGCCATGCCCCTCTTCCGAAAGCAGATCCCCAACGCTTACTCTCCACACAGCCGAAAAGAACGCCTCCTTCAGCGTGCACAGCTGGTGCGCTCATTCCTATTGCTGTAAATTTTGTGAACAATCCTCTTTATTCGACACAAAGTCGTCACGAGATCAACATGGGGAGAACAGGCTAGTTACCTCATAGAGGTGACAACGAGACACTTTGAGTTTACTGTGAATGGAATGGTCATTGTAGCATTGTCGGAAAACAAGGTTGTGGACGAGAAGTCGAAGGAGGGCTGGAACATATAAGACAGTGTCAACTAAATTTTTCCACGAAACGGTCCTGACTGATGAAAAAGTGTCGGATATGAAGTTGACGTACTGGCATAAAACTGCCTAATGGAATAAAATATGGAGGAATTATGCTTTGAATGCTTCTGCTATCACCAGGTTGTTCTGTGGTACTCTTTACTGATGGAGTGACGTTTCGACCTAAACGTCTTCTTCGGAGGCCTGCAAGTGGAGTAAAGTTCGATTTTGCGTTCTTGATCACCAAATGTTTTCTCCCCCCATGGCTAGTGCGACATCGTTCTGGACTAACTAAGCAAAACCACTTGTAGACACTGGACAACCAACCTTCGAGTCCACCGCTCTTTGCGGATGTCCGCATCGATAAAACACACGAACTACGGACGAATGAGTGTGACCCTGCACCCTCAATGGACGATGGGCTCGGGTATCGCAGCAATCTACAGCTCACATAGCGATACGAAGGGTAAAAAGTCATTGGTAATGGAGAGGCATTCATTCCGGTTTTTCATACTTGGATTTCTGGCAGAAATCCAAAATGCCTCTAATGCCTTTCGCGCGGTGGTGTCCGTTTTTCTTTTCTTTAACGCGTATGCTGAGCAATCGGCCACTTTCCCCTATATATGAAGCTCCACAGTTCAAGCAAGTTACTTGATAAAGAACCCCTGCTTTCGCACAATCTCCAATCTTGCCATGCGGACATACGATGCAATCGTTTGATATGCATTCTTCATCGTAGAGTCTGTATCTGACCAGCTGTTTTTTGATGTTATCGTTAGGTATGTTTATTTATTTATTTATTTATTTATTTATTTATTTATTTATTTATTTATATAATACACCGTTATAAAGGTGTGCCATCAAAAGTCGCACTAATAACTAAATGAAAAACAAAAAAACTTAGCAATTGGAACAGGTTAGCTAAACAAAAGAACCATAAGCAATTGGAACAAGTTAGCTAAACAAAAGAACCATAACCTCAACGAAACGCTCAGTTAAATAGGCTACTAAAGGAATGAGGGAAGATCGCCACCTCAGTTTTCAAAAGGCTTACAATTACTTCTGCTCAGGCACTTTTAGAGGACCGCCCGAGCACCCTAAATTTGACGGCCCGCGTAAGGGATGAAAATTGGAAAGAAATTGGGTGCGCGGGCGGTCAGCTTCTGATTAAAAGCGGACCGGCCGAGCACCCTATATCTGACAGGCCGCGGGCATTTTTTGAGAAGCTCGGAATAGCTCCGGTAGTCTCTACTTTCCACTCCAGTAAATCCTTAGTGTGAAAGCAAGGTAGTACAGTGACATCACATTTGTAATTCAAATTTATTTTACTTTGTTTTTCCGCTCGAAAAATTGCACATGATATTGGATCGATTCACAATTGAAGGGGCCCTTCTCGCAAGTTTCTTCTCTAAATTCTTCGAATTCTCGCACCAAGCAAATTCACCAGCAAATGCTAATAGTCCAAAGTCAGAAATATTTTCCATAGAATCGAACATCTCCTTCTCCTCGGTCCACATTTTCGTTGGCCGCTGAAACGTCCTGTTCAAAATTGATGCAAGTTTTGATTATAGAAATGAAATATGTAGAGGATGCGCTTACATTCTTACTTCTTATGTGAGCCATGAATTGGACCCACACTCTGTGTAAGTGTAATGACTCATTCTTACCCTAAATAGAATAATTTGAGTGTAGAGGATGCTTCCCTCTAGGGTTACTCAAGGGTCACAGTGGGCCTTGATTGAGCCTTACAATTCATTGAGCTTGGTAGTCTAATCAGGAAACACCTAAGATGAAAAGTTCGAAATGGAGATTCTAGCAGTTGCACTCTCGTCAAACCTGTAAATCACCAAGAATTGAACATTTCGCAAGTTCTATCTAAAGTTCAGAACAACAAAGACTCACATCACATTGGAACAGAGGAAACTTCTGTCCGTACATGCGAAGGAGGAGCGAAGTCATGATGTAGACGAAACTTTACGGTTTCAGCGTCTGCATGGATTCAAAAGAAAAGAATGGAACACCAGTGAAGTCTTCTTGGGATGATATTGCTTATCACAGCTGCTCCGCCCACAATTTAGGTAGCTCGGCTGGTCCTCTAGGATAAGGATGGATGCGCGGCTGGTTCGCTAAGATAATAAGGGGTGCGCGGCTGGTCCGTCCAGATAAGGATGGGTCCGCGGCTGGTCCGCTTAGATAAAAAGGGGTGCTCGGGCGGTCCTCTAAAAGTGCCTGAGTGAACCGGTGAAAAGGTGCGAGCAGTGAAAAAAAAAACGTGATTCGTATATAAGCGTTTATAAGCGTGGTCTTGATTTGGTAACCAAAAAGATAATTTTCTGGAACACCGGATCTCCTCACAACTTAGTAACATTTCGGGAAATTATGGGAAATGGTAGCGAGAAATTGTTTGGCTGTGGGCGAGACTGGTGTCGGGTACTATTACTTAACGAAGGTCCAGACCTTAGAGATAATCACGCCCTGAGAACGCAACTGGAAACTCCATTCCGGTGCGGATGTCCGAGCACCTCTTTGATCTGGTACGAACCCCAGGCGTAACCTCAGAGGGATGCTCGCCGGCTCTTTCCCCTCGATAAAGCGTCGTACCCTAAAACCGTGCCTCCACCACCGGTCTCATTTCACCTTTTTAAGAAAAGGGAAGTGACAGCAGTAAACAAAAGACCAATTGAGATAGCAGACGTCAGGCTGTAGAAATAATTATTCATGTGTTGGGAACTGAGATGAGTCGACCAATCGTATGCGATAAGAAAACAAAAGACCAATTGAGATAGCAGACGTCAGGCTGTAGAAATAATTATTCATGTGTTGGGAACTGAGATGAGTCGACCAATCGTATGCGATAAGACAAGTAAACTAAGGATGGACACAAGGAATGAGCGAAAAAAACACCAATTAGAGGTAAGTATATCAGTAGAGAACTACAGACCAGGGTGAACAGAGGTAATGAATACCTCAAACAATGTCTTCATACCCTAGTAGGCTTAGCAAGTCAACACCTTGCAAGCGTCGTTTAAAATTGCTAGAGCTGTTCGAGACCATTAATCCCGGTAGCAGCTTGTTGAGGTGTCGGGCGACTCGGCAGCAGAAGGAGTTTTGTCGGAGATGTCTGTGAGAGCTATCTAACCTAGGACAAGTTAAGTTAAAGCTAAATCTGCGAGGGCTGGTTGGTTTAAAGGTCCAGAGCATGGACGGCTTTAAACCTACCTCTCCCCGAAGTATTTTGAATCCTAAAACAATATCCGCTTGTACTCTTCTATAAAATAAACTTTTAAGACCCAGCACCTCCAGTCTGGTTTTATAGTCAGGAAGGGCCCGGGGATAGTCTTTGTTAGGAAAAGAGCGATAGAAAACAATTCTTGTAAATGTACGTTGGACCTTCTCCAATTTCACAATGTCCCTCTTTAGGATAGGATTCCACAGTGGACTACAGTACTCCAGTACTGGAAGCACATACGCTTTGTACACCCTCAACAAAATAGTAGTTTCCGATGTATGCACATTTCTGAGCACTGAGTACATTATTCGCGTTGCGTTGTATGCAATTGCTTCGATGTGCGGAGAGTATCGCAGGAAAGAATCCACAATAATGCCGAGATCGCGGACTTTCTCCCGTACTCCAAGTGGAATCCCATAATCAGTATTGGTATTCGTTTCAGTAGTTGTTTCTCCCAGTTTCAGGATCTGACTCTTAGAGATATTTATTTTTATACCCCATTTTTTGCCCAGTTAAGCATTTCTTGGACAGCGAGCTCCAACTTCTCTTGAACTCCTATTCTCTCATTAGGACTATAGGCCGCATATATTTTGATGTCATCTGCGTAGGCTGCTACTTTCACGCACGGGTCTATGTTGACTAAGGTAACATCATTTTGCAGCTGGGCTCGCTTGAAGCATCGTCGAATATCTGCGGACATTTCGTCGGAGATGAAAGGTAGGCAGAGTAATAGTTTATTTTCGTGAGCGCTTGGTGGAAATTCACTGTGCCGTGTCCGGAACTGAGAGGATGCCGTGTATCCATTACTGTTCGCTATTGTCGACGCAATGAGGAGTGATTCTTGGTGCTCGGCCTCCCAGTGCAGATATGGCGAGCAGTTCTGAACATATTTCGTACAACTGCACGTTTAACGGCTACTGGATGCGCAGACGTAGCGTGTACAGGTATGTTCTTAGAAGCAGCCTTACGGAACCATTTTACCCTGATCATGCCGCTAGACTGACTTATCTGAGTGTCAAGGTAGGCCAACCAACCATCTTTCGGGATTTCTCTCGTAAAGCAGATACGTCTGACTGTTTGTTGAGGATGTTAAAGCAATCGTCCATATCAGTTTGTGTTGAGGTGACGATGAAACAGTCATCTATATATCTGCAGTATAACAGTGGTAGGCGTGCTAATACAGGCTGTTCAATTCTGCTCATGAAACAAAGGGCCAGCACTGGTGCTAGTCTTTGGCCCATGTCCTCGAACCTGTGAGTAATACCTTCCTGACCATAATATGAAAATATTACAGCTTAAACATTCCTTGATTAGTGTTATAGTGCGCCTAATGCTCAGCCCATACATTTCAATGCTTGAAGAATGAGTCTCCAGCATTTCCGAAATTGCCTGTAGAGCTTGGCTATTTTGAACGTTAGTGTATAGAGAAGTCACGTCAAATGACTCCATAACACTATTTGAATCGATATATGAGGCGCGTAATCGTTCAAGAAATTGTCTTGTGTTGGTCAATTGGGAGGGTATTTTTGACAGAAGCTGGCCTACGATTTTGGTCAAGAACCACGAAATCGAAACACGGTTCTGTTGAAGAAAAGCAGTGAAACGGAACAAAATCAAAGAAAGAAACTATCAAAAAATCATACTGAAAACAAAAAAGGACGAAGGAGAACAAAAAGAGAGAAGACTCACCCGTTTGGAGAGGAAATGGTGCGGCGGGGGAAGCCGGCGCGATGAAGTGGACCTAAAAGAAAAGAAAAACTATGCGAAAAACAAAAAAAAAATGACAGAACCGTGCCTAGACACAGTTCTGTTGGAGAAAAGCAGTGAAACAGAACAAAACCAAGGGAAGAAACAGTCAAAAAATCATACTGAAAACGAAAAAGACACGAGAGAACAAAAAGAGAAAAGGCTCACCCGTCTGGAGAGGAAATGATGCGGCGGGGGCAGCCGGCGCGATGAAGTGGACCTAAAAGAAAAGAAAAACTATGTAAAAAACAAAAAAAAAATGACAGAACCGTGCCTAGACACGGTTCTGTTGGAGAAGAACAATAAAAAACAACAACAGCAAGGACAGAAACAAAAAAAATCCTTCCCTACGGTAATGAGCTGATTTCAACAAAAAAAAAATCAGCTGAGACGTGACACTGTCGCGCTCCAACGCCACTTTCGATGAGCACGACAACTCGTACTACGCCACTTTCGATGAGCACGACAATTGGATTGTACTGTTGTACTGAACTTCTACTTCTAATATCTCAGCGAAGGTGGGGTCTCCGACTGCACTTGCATCGCAGAATTAACGGGACTATAGCTGGAAGTCGAAAACACTGAAGAGTTCAGAGATGAAGATTATCGTGGGTGCTGCCTTTACGTTGGGAATGAGCGCTGAAGTTTCGATGTCGTTATGAACGCGTTGCCAAACATTTTCTGTCGAACATTTGATATCACCTGAAAGAGCAAATCATGGAGAATGTTTTCGCATGTGGGTTGCCCAACATCCTTTCATAGTTTATTTTTTAGAGGAATTTATAAGAAGACCCGCCAAAATTTCAGGATTTCTGTTTGCGGGTTTCATGTTGTTAAAGAGTTTAAAACTGCCGCTGAGCACCACCACAGACCATATAAAGAATAAGAGAATTTTTGCTGTATTACAGAGCTGAATACATGCGACAATGGATTACTCGAAAATGGCCCCGAACTTGGGTAACTGAACCAAAATTGTGATTGCAAATCGATTCCTCGACTGCCCTGTTCTGGAATCGGGAACCGCACTTGGGACCGCCTAATAGCCCAGACTTTGCGCTATCCGTCGACCACTTACTTGCGGCGTTCAAGCCTTACTTGATAGAGAAAAACCCCAAAACTTCGACGTCACCAAAATTTGGGTGAGCCGCTATTTCGGGTCACGGCGCTGCGACATTCCATAGGAGAGCGCTCACTCTCTGTATAGAAGATGTCGAAGGTTCAACAATACTAATTCTGTATTGAACTCGGATTGGGCTGCTCGTGCGTGTTGTGTTGTAATTTTGTTTCTAAAAAATAATCTGTTCAATGCACAAACGTGAATTTCCAACTTACCACCCTAATGAATAGAAAGATCGTTCCATCTGGACGCCAAAGGGCAGTCACGTTGGCCTTTCTGTTGGCGAAGTCTCGGCGGGTGTTGCATCTGCTTCTCCCTTCCTCTACGACTTCGACCAACATTACTGCTCGTCTCTCCTTGAGGTCTTCTTTTATCGCTTCTCTGCACCGTCTTGCGAGCTCGGACGTAAGCAGGTAGTTGCCTGTGGCTCTCGCTGCTCCAAGCTGGCGTATCAGCTCGACGGTCTCATGGGACAGTCGTCTCTTGGTGGTTCTCGAACACTCGGCTTTCTTCGCACTATCACGGGGATGCTGAATGAGCCGTTTGCACTCTTCATCGATGTTGTCGACGATAGTATCATCCCAAAGCCACTCAGCGTAGTGAAGAGTTCTCAACTGAGGGGTTTGAGACTCCTCCCCTTAAAATTCGCAGCTCTTTCTCCTTCGAGAATCTTGCGCGCAGGAGGCGATGGCCTCATCTGGTGTAGAACTTCGGCCAGGCAAAACCTTCGGTTGACGATGATGAGGTCGATCTCGTTATGGTACTCATCACCGGGTTACTTCCACATCCATGGTAGAGATTGGCATCTGGAACGTGAGTTACCATGAATCGTTTTTGTGGACATAATGAAATGGGGGAGCCTCTCTCCCTGTTTTTTCCACTGTAGGTCGGGTAGACCGATGTGATTTTGCTCAGGCATTCCTCTTGCCGCTGAACTCGCCAACAATGACCGTATAGAATGTGTGGTCTTCCTAATATTATAGATCTTCTCCAGGTCCCTATGGAAAGCCTCGATCTCGTCTTCATCGTAGCTGGATGTTGGAGCGTAGACGACAAAGACTGTCAAGGCCGGAATTGATCCATATCTCCTCATCATCATCGCAAACGTCCGGTTTGGGTCGTTTGTTGTTCGAAGGAAATGATATTCTTGAGCAAGTTCGTGTTGATGAGAACACCGATTCGACCAACTCCTCTACTGTCGCAGGTTCTAAGAAGCAGTCTTTGCCAGTATCGAAGGTGGCGTTCAGCGGCCGATGCCTCCCCGTCTCGGTCAGTCCGATGACCTTCCTGGCCTCGTCAGGTCTTCGATGGAAGCCTACGATGCAAGCGTCCCCGCGTTAAACGACCAGATCGTCATCATTGTCCTTCTCGTTTTAAGCAGCCTAGATAACCTTTCGAACCTCGTCCTCAAGGACTCTGCCGTACCAGTGACTCTTTCGGGATTAGGAGAACACTTTTTGTCATTATTGTGTGTAGCTCAATAAATGAAACCCAGAGGTAATAGTTTGATGGGCTGTATTACTCCGTGGGGCTGGGGTAGGGTCTCATAGGGAAGTTAGCTGCGCTTCTCGGGAGTGGACGATGAAGCTAATTTGTTGGAGGTTCCGAACCGCCTCCCTTGTACCTCCCATTCACTCGTAGGGCATTTGGTCGGATAGATGATAGATGTGTAGATCTGCAAACACTAAAGTACACATATGCATGCATGCATGAGCATACTCACGAGCTGACAGAAGGTATGTATCGTTTCGACACCGCAGAGACAAGGAGTCCCTGAATCCACCCACGTCTCAAGGCAGGTACAAGGTCGCGTTTGGTCCGCTATCGGCCCTCTATCCGCCACCACTCCACCCCCCCCCCCGTGCCCTGAGGGAGATCCGTGGAAAAGGAATGAATACTCCGAAAAATTGAGATAGCAGCCACAATAGATCAAACTTACACCAGAAATTCGGGAATGCGCAAAAAAGTGAGGATGCTAATGCGAGACTACAAGTAATGACCAGCCCGTTTTGAAGAGATGTCTCATTGAAAAAAGGCGAGCGAATCAAGCATGGGAAACAGCCTAAGAGTTCCAAATTAGCCGGGCGATCAGGCTGGTAATTTGTTAGAACGTAATGTTTCTTTATTTCACTGACGGGTACAGGGGAAAATTGCTCTCATGTGCTATTTTTCTTTTTTTTATCAATGCATAAAAAAACAGAGCGAACAGCCGATAATATTGTTCTCAAGTAAGGTTTCAAATTTATCTTCTGTTCACACCAGTAATAAACAAACAGTAGTCATTCTTCGGTGAAATTTCAACAATTTCTGATAGTACACAAATAAATACGCGTAAATAACGACTGGTTTGATCATTATGGCTCCTTGTTTTTCCATATCTTGTAACCCGCGACAACAGCACAAGCGTCTATTATCACGGTAACAAGACAAAGCAGATCGGTGAAGAAGATCCATAGAATGGCGTAGAGTATGAAACTGCGGAATCCCTCAACTGTTCTGTTTTCTGGAAGATATTGAACCAGGATGACTGCCATTTGAGATGTTCTAGAATCAAAGAAAGCACTTGCCTATAAATTTCGCATAAACGAAACCTGAACGAATGATTAATCCAATGGCGGCGAGAACACAAAGCAGCTGAAATATCTGGATATCACTAGGCGCCCAGAAAAATTCTGATTATTTGCTTACCCAGGATATCGTAGATGCCAAAACGCATTTCTTCGCGCATTTTGGTCCGAGAATATAACCAAAAATAGCACCAAAAGTGGCGGCGAACTAAACGTTGCTGTAAGATTAAATCTCGATTGAGGCGAAAAACTCACTCCGAATATAGCGATGAGCGCATGAATGTAGCCATTCCAGTGAATTGCGTAGTGAACGCGAATACAGCATCCAATACCAAATATGATGGCCCAGAAACAGGCAATGAAAGTGATGACCTGCGGAAGAACAAAAGGATTTACATGAGAGCAGTTGTGCGTTTTCAAACATGACACCTCCTATCTACAGTCTTTGGAGCACGCATATTGCCCAGTGCCGCAAGAAAATGACTGACCGCCTACTGTGATAATAAATACCATTAACTTTGTTGAGGACACATATAACTAGACCCGGAATACTGCTCATACTATTGCATGGACTCATCCAGTATTTTATGGCATGCGCGGCTTCGCTCGGAAGTTGTACTACCCCCGGCATGCGAATGTTTAGTGGTGCTAATACACTCAGTTGAAGTGCTCGTCATTTCTGTGACCCCCAAGTGTCATGGAGCGATGATCACGCCACGCCACCGAAGAGGTAAAACCAGATGTGATCTACAGGCGGGAGTGACTGTCGCCCCACCCAGTTCCAACGCCACCCTCCTCGGTGGCGATTAGTCTATTCTTTCCAAATAAACGTTGTTAATCGTCTGTTCATTTGTGAGTTTGCTCTTTTTTCATTCCTGCTTATGTTCACAAGTATCATATGGGGGCCAAAATAAAGGTCTTTTGGGAGTAGATGGGAATCGAACCACCCTATTATTAACTGAACCACGAAGGGGTAGCTGAGTGTCGAAGTGCAAAGTCCACGAAGGGCAGAGAACATTGAGATTGATGCGCGCAAGTATTCTAAGTGAGCATGGCTGAAATCCATCAGAGTAATGATGGTTTTTCCATAGTGAACGCGCAAGTTGAAATGGTGTCAGAAGAAGAGTCACCGAAGTCGACGGATGGCTAACTAACTCAGAACCTTTGAAACAAGTTGCAAACGAGGATTTCTCAAAAACAACTTGCAAACAAGCCTAAATATATTAGTTTGCAAGCTCTTGCGAAAAAAAGAGCTTGCAAACAAGCATGACGTCATCACCAGCTGAGAAAAATAGTGAGAAGAAACGGCAGCATATAATGAAGAGCGACAGTTACATCATTTTCGCTCACAGCGTGGGCTGCGGGTTTCAAACCCTTGTCTCGATTTTCTAAACTTCTCAAAACCGGTCTTGAGGAGATAGCGTTTACAGAATTACAGAGTCTGCAGAATTTACTTACTCCTACCTATTCAGGAGTTCCATGATACCGACCTTATTGTTCTGTTCAAGACCTTTTAAAGGAGCATCGCAAGTCGATTATGAATGACTACATATCGGCTAAGAAGACCATTTGCTTTCGACAAGCTAGATTTATTTTCTCAACATTCACTCCTAAGCATTGAAGGCAAGGGTTCAAATGAGACCAATTGAATCAAAAGACTCTACATTAAATTAGAACTCCTCTGATAACTGTGCAGCACACCCAGAACAGCGTAATGCGTCGAATAGAAACTCTTGCACCATCTCCTCCCAGCTGCTCCACCCTGCCCTCATTTGAGGCTACAACGGCAAAAGCTTGAGCAGCAATTAAAGAGAGGAGCGGAAGGAGATGCTGCTAGGATTTTTACTCGACGCATCACGCTGTTTGGACTGCGTTTGTGGTGAACAACTATCAGAGTCCTGTTCGGCATCTGATGCATTACAGAAAAGATTTCCTTCCAAATTTGCAGACTCTTTAAAAATTTCGAGCCTTGGATGCGCGATGTACGACTGCGGAACGCATTGAACTGATATGAGCGGTTACCAAAGTCCGTCAGTCACAGTGAATCATGAGAGTCAGAGGAACGCATTGCATTTTATTGCTCTGGCAAGAGCTGTGCTCAGATTTGTGTTTGGGTTGCGCCACATAGTTTGGAGACGTTTATGAATGCCGCCAATAAAGGTGTTGTGTTTCGAATGAATTCTATCCATGAACCTTCGTGTTCTAACCGGTTGACTTCGGAGAATAACTATTTTACCAGCTTTCCGTTTGCAACTATTTAGCAAGGAGGTGACAAAAAATAGCATTATATTTTACCAGCTTTCGAAAAACTAGTTTCTGATGCGATCTGAAACTAGTTTTCAAAAGCTGGTTAAATAGTTGTTGCAGAGGTTCTGAGTAACCAAGGGAAAAAGCAAGATGATCCCTCGAGTGATAATTGATTTCCTACAACAGATACCTCTGGATATTTCTGATTATTTGGATGACCATAGAACCGCTCTAGAGTACAGAGCAGCAATGGAAAAATGTGTCACACGGCAGTTTGAGAAGCTTGTGAGCGATTGAGGCAAACAGATGAGAGAATAGGGAAGCAAGAAATTTTTGGAGATGGTCTTTTTGAGGCACTTCAGCAAAAGGCATCGAATTCGTAGAAGATTCTGATGATTTCATAGGAACAACAGGAAGAGATGGAAGCGTCATAGCTGATTTATGTGATATGTTGGTTACAAATGTGTTCCAGATAACACAGCGAGTCGATACGATTAAGAAGGACACGAAAAATGAGTTCAGGCAGCAGTACGAACAAGAGGATATGGAAGTCGCGTACAAGGATTGCGGTGAGGGAGGTATTTCAAATAACATGACAAATAGGAATTATTACAATGGAGTGAAAAATAATGTTCAGGGCCAGCCAGAGCTGAGGCCAGGAAGGAACCAGACCCAGAGGAAGAGGGGGACATATTGCGCACCGCATCGGAATCAGCATTTGCTGGTCTGGGAAGGACCACGAGTGGAAGTAACGATAGCAGATCAGGAATCAAAGTTCATGGCGTTCCTACAGTCCGCTACCTGCACTGATCCAGGGGTGTTCAAAGGGTGAGAGATTGAGAACTACAAAGAGTTTAAAAGGCGCTTCCAAAAGAAATACTGCGGTATAATTGATTATGGAAAGGCGCCTACCGACATTTTGGGAGATGGTAACTTGGGGGACGTGTCGAAAGTATTTTTCTTCCCATGCCGGAGCACATAACAAGGCAAGGTTTTGAGATTGTGGCTAGAAAATTAGGCACCCCGGTAGCTTGAGATTCAACTGTTCAATTCAACTGTGCTTGAAAAATTAGGAAGAAATGCAAATCCTGATGGTATTCTTGAATACAGGTCCATACGCCAAGATTCTTTTGGAAAGTCTCTAGCACTGACCCGAACATGTGCAGCTGTTAGGTGTCACGTATAAGGTCGAGCCAAGACAGGCGTATGAGAAAGTGAAAGAGCTAGCCATCAGCATTGAAGCGTCAAAAACTATGATGGAACAGCCGACAGCAGGCTAGGCAGTAGAAATGGGCATTCGTGGGAAAAGAGAATGCGAGAATATGAGGAAGGCAAACAAGCAAGAGAAAACCCGCCGCTAGTAAGGAGGAGTGCTTATGTATAAGGCGCAGAGAAAGACAATCATGAAAACAGATAATTTTCAGCGAGGGGAATCACTCGGGTTCGAGACGTGCCCACAACGGAACAACCCATGAGCGGCACGGATGAGAACGCAGGGACGAAGTGTTAAAACTGCTCGAAATATGAAGATAGTGCTCGCAACTGTCCGAGAGAAGGGAGGTACAGCGATGTGCGCAGAAACGGGAGAGAAGAGCATAAGAAAAGAGAGGAAAAGTCATTATCATACTTGATACAAAAAATGAGAAATATGGGTATGGAAGTGAGGCAGAGGCAAACGGACAGAGCTGAGTTGATAGGAAAACCAACAATTAGTAAAGTTTCACTTCTGGATAGAGTAGCCCGTGCAATTATAGATTGACGGTTAGCATTATTCCGCTTCAGTTCTTAGTGAACGCCCAGGAGGATGGTTGGGTTCGATGAAGATTCACTGGAGCTGTTGAATGAATAAAACAAGTAATAATGGAAGGAACGTATGACGCATTTAACAACCCAACGACTTTCTCAGGGGTAGCGAGGAATTCTGTGACTCTGCAAGGCGGGAGAACAGAAGACGTGGCATTTCACACATCGCAAAAAGTCGATGGTGAAATATGCGAGAGGACCGCCCTACAAAAGCTGGGCGTTAATATAACAATTACAACCAAAGATGGAACGTGTATTACAAGTCCAAGTGAAGCAGCAAAACAAGGTCGCATAACTGTAGCAGATAGAATAATGATCCCACCATTGATCAGTCGGGTAGTAAGTGTGAGGTGTGAAGTTCCAGTTGAGATAAGCGAAGATGTGGTATGGCTCACGTAAAAGGGACTGACAGAGGGTCTTTAAGATATCTAATCAGCAAATTAAAACACTCACTACATAATGAAAGAGAACAGCCCTCATTCTTACAAAAAGGAGAGGAACTAGACGAGTTAGGAATTGGAGAATGGCACATAAGGTGGGAAGAATTTGCTATGTTAGGTCATGAAGAGTTAACGATGAGTGGCAACGAGAAGCGAAAACTGTTACGTGAGCAAGTTGGGAGAAATCGCGAGCACGAGAAGATAGACTCAAACTTGCAGTCTTCACTAGATGATCATAGTGGTGCTGCGTTTGATGTGTGTGACAAGGAGCTAACGAGCACAGACCTGGTCAAAATGAGGATATACATGGGAGAAAACGACGCCATCAAGCTTAAAACGCGTTCTCTGCTACTAGGAACACAAGCAAATCTTTGAGCAATGCTGCAGGATCTAGAGCAAAGGCAAATAATCGAGAAGAGCTGTTCTGCTTGGGCATTTCCCATCGTATTCCTAGAAAAGAAGGATTGAGGTATAAGGCTATAGATTACCGAGAATTAAATAAGTGCATAAAGCAAGTCTCGTACCTCATGCCAACCATAGATGCGATCCTACAGAGTTTAGCAAGCGAAAAATATTTTCCACACTAGATATGTAGAGTGGATACTCTCAGATCCCTTTAGATGAGGAAATTAAGCATAAAATTCTGCTTCTGGTATTTTGCTATATTGAATGGTCAGCACAGAAAGTCGCGAAAGAAACATTAAGCTACTCAAAGAAATATGTCGGCGAATGATAGGAACTGGATTGAAATTGAAGGTTAGAAAGTGCGTGCTATTCTAAAACAGCGTCTCCTTTTTTTGTGTTTGATGCGAAAGGAATCCACATGGATAGCATAAAGTGGAAGCTGTATGTAATTATCTATGCCCTAGTAATGCCAAGGATCTAAGGAGTTTTTTTGGGAATGGTTTCCTTCTATAGGAAATTTTGCTTGAATTTCTCGAAAGTCGCAAACCCTTCTCGATTTACACCACCAAAAGCATGGCGTTGGAAACGAGAACAGGTAGCAGCCTTCGAAAAGTTGGGAGAAATGTTGACCACCACGCCTTTCCTAACGTAGCCCAACAATACAAAGGCACGAAATGGAAAGAGGCCGGAATTCTTCTCCTTTTTCTTCGTAATTTCTCAATTTATGGTTTTTACCGATGCATCAGCAACAGGAGTTCTACTTCTTCGTAATTTCCTAATTCGTAATTTTTACCGACGTGTCAGCAACAGGGTGAGAGCTGTGATATCTCCGGAAGCAGATGACAAACAACTCCACGCTACACTTTTTTCTTCAAAGAGCTTGACCAAAGTAGAGAAAAAAAAACATTTAACTGATCTAGAGATGCTGGGTGTTGTGTTTGCAGTGAGAAGATTTCATATGTTTATATACAGCATAGCCACAATAGTAAAGACAGATTACCTGCCACTAACCACGCTGTTCAAAAGGAATAATATTTCCACCAAAGTACTCAAATAGTCCTTAGAGCAACAAAGATATAACCTGCAAATCCAGTATCTGGATGACCGAGCAAATGTAGTTGCAGACGCGTTGTGTAGGGGTCCCGTGAACGAAAGTGAAGGAGAGTCACACGAGCAACCAAATGAGCAATAGTGGGCTCAGTACTCTGGGGTTCAATGGCGACCTATTTGGCGAGAGAATGTGTTTGGCAAGACATTTTACGGGTTAAAATCTTGCTTGGCAAGACATTTTCCGGGAGAACGGACTACAAGTATGTTTGGCGATACAAATGGCAAGAGAATATGTTGGCGACACATTTTCCGAGTGTTTGGCAAGACAAATTGCGGGAGAGTATGTTGGCGACACATTTTCCAGGTGTTTGGCAAGACAAATGGCGGGAGAATATGCTGGCGACACATTTTCCGGGTGTTTGGCAATACAAATGGCGGGAGAATATATTGGCGACACATGTTCCGGGTGTTTGGCAAGACAAATGGCGAGAGAGGATGTTGGCGACCCATTTCCCGGGAAAAGCACATACGACGCTTCGGGTCTCGAGTGGATGCGTCGGTTCAGTTACCCAAGTTTGAGGTGCGTAATGCAGAACTGTGGCGTACAAAACTAGGATTCCTAGCCGCTACAAATCGCTACCGATCGAAGCCAAGATTTTTGATCGAGGATGTCCCCGCGATCCTCGGCGGACCGCGCACCGTAGTGCGCGGTCGGCCGGATCCAGCGGATTCCAACGACATCCACAAATGCACGACGTTGGCCGATGCGGGTGAGATCCAGGAGCCACTTTCCGTCGTGCATGGCATCGATGGACGTTGNGTGGGGAGGGGAGGGGGTGGGGGGAGGGGACATGACTTTTGGTCATATATTCAGGGGTTTTTATAGAAAATTAGGGGTTTTACTATAGTATCATCCCCCTAGTAACTCGTGTGAAGGTCCAAGCAGTCCAGAATTGCGGCTTCTTTTTGGTCTGACGAAGACTTCTGTTTTTTTCGTAGTTATGGTCCCCTTGCAATATTTTGTACGTGAAACACTTTGCTTCAAAGAGGTTGCAGGACACGAATGTCTCGTGGAAGCTCCGCCTCTTCTCTCCCCAGCTTAACCTATGAAGCATACTTCTTAAAAAATGGGGGTTATCGATGATTTTAGATAGGATACTCTGTACCATTGTGATCAGCATCTTCAACCACTCCAACTGTGGCATAAATCTCTCGAAAAGGAATGTGAACTGAGGCGCCGCCTTTGGCGAGACTTGCAACGCAAAAGTACCACCTTGCCCCCTAATTCTTGCACTGGACGTCAGACACGCGGTCGTCAGCTCTGTTTGCTCTCGCGCTGTACGAACAGCCTCAGCCGTGGCGGAGGTCGGCCCGTTAAGCTAGCACTGATAAGGGGACGCTTAATGACGCTGTGACAGCCGAACTGTCACGGCGGAATTTGAAACTGTCAGCACTTGCACGGTCTTGTTAGGGTGTGTCATTCTCATGGGTTCTTGGTTGAGGACAGTAGATTCCTGGGCGAGTTTTTAATGGAAACTTCAAAGAAAACGGCACGAAGTGAAGCATGAACGTGAATTTAGGACAAAAAGAGCGAAATAAACCCTTTTAATGAGCCCTGGAAAAGTGCCAACAACGGAATTTATGGAATTCCATACAAAAACGCACCTTTATGAGCAGTGCTGATCGGGAAAAGAGTGAGGCCTTGAATGCTAAGATATTGAAGGATCAGAATGCTAGAAGTTGAAAATAAAGTATGAAATAATCACTTGTTGCCTGCTCAGAACCCCTCAAACAGGTTGTCCGATCGCATCTGAAACTTGCTCGACCCAAAGGTTGGTGACAATTGCTTTCGCCTTTCCTTGTTGACAAGTTGCCAGCTCAAAGCTTGTCGACAAGTTGCAAAACCAACACCCGACCGCTTTGCAACTTGTTGACAAGTTTTAGGCGGACAACTTGTTGACAAAAAAGGCGAAAACAAATTGTTAACAAGCTTTGACTCGAACAACTTTCAGATGCAATCAGCCAACTTGTCCTGAGGGTCCTGAGTAGTTTTTCATTCTTTTCAAAGTTTCGTAGATAATTGAACAGCTTATTTTCACCAGCAGGACAATCATATGGGTTTTTTCCCAGCCTGTTGTAGAAAACACATTCATCAAGGATTTACTTCAATTTAAAGGTCCTTATGCGACTTTTTGAAAGGCCCATATATAAAAACGCACTTCATATAAATTTTTAAAATACAGTGGACAGAAATCCAAGTTTCAAGTTTCATTTCAATGGTGGATAGTTACAAGCACCACATTCTCAGTTGAATTTGTAGAACAACTACAACAACAATACGGAAAGGTCAAGCCGGAGCCGAATCATTCGAAATTTCTCGATCGACAGGGGACTATGGACAGCTCGTTACCGCTAATCCCAGACCGCGGATGTTGCCATCATCGAACCTGTTGCACTGTTTTCGATAACTGTGGATGCTTTGATTTCCTTTTTCAGACGAAATTGTCCTCTACATCACCATCGCAGCATTTATTCGTTTGTAGATCGTTTTCTGCAGTTAAGAAGATGTCATAAGTTCAATATTCATACTACGCATTAATACATTATTGATTTGCTTACTTGTTTATTCATCTAATACAGTGGGAGAGTGTAGATTCGTTTAGAAAGGAAAAAAAATACAGATCCGGAATTTCAACATTTACGTAGCATTGGAAACAAACATTGACTCGCAGATGTCATACTTTAGTTCATAATTAAGGAAAAAAATCCGTTCTAAGGTTAATATTGTAATCCAATTTTTTTACATTTTTCAAATCATTTTTATTTTCCAACCGGGTGAAGCCGTGACTACCATTTTTTCCCTCTCCTCCCCATTCCGCCCACTGCGTCCGCCACTCGTAGGAACCAGGGCTGTACGTTAAAAAAATTCCAAATTTCATTAATCCGATAATTTGTTACGTTACGGGAAAGTGGCCGTTAACCGTTAATGCGTTAGTCCGTTAAGTAGTTAATGCGTTAGAGTTACGAAGCATACTAAATATCGAAAGTTCCGCTAAAGTTACAAGTATTCTTATGGAGAAATCCGTGAAGAAAGTAAATAAAACGAATGAGAGGATAAAACACAAACGTGGTCAATATCTTAGGTAAAATTACCAGTTATATTGCTAAATAAATAAATAAATAAATAAAGACAGTTGTTCCAAAATTGCCTCCGGCATCCACCGCCCGTCTGCTAAGCCGCGCCGCGCCTGCTATGCATTATCATACGTGCTGCGACGTGGCTCAGTCGACGCGCAGTGTAGCGGGAGGCAAGTATTTTTTGGAACGACTATAAATAAATAAATAAATAAATAAATAAATAAATAAATAAATAAATAAATAAATAAATAATTTTCCTGCATCTTTTTGGATCTCTACTAAACGCTCGAATTCTATTCTTCTCAAAATAAAGCGATGCAAATCCTCAACGAGCTATGTAGGTAGACTGTAACTTGCACAGGCCGACGTATGTATGTAGTGTCCAAGCTCCTCGACTTAGACGATGTCACCTTTTCCCAACCTTTTTTTAAAGGAATTTCTCCTGGTTTCCATGCCGAACTTGCTCTACTTTGACTAGGCTCCACCAGTTTCCCCGATTAAAAATCAATAAAAATAGAAATCAGCTGATCTCGACGACAAAACACTGCCATATGCAGTCTCGTTGCTGTCCACCACGTGAATTTGCATATTAACTGATCCGTAGCGATCGGTTTCGGCAATTGATCGACAAATTCTCCCATACATACATATTGCGTCTCGATTCCATATTTGTTTGTTCACACATTCAACGTCACATTCGTTCGTCTCTCCCCCCCCCCCCCCCCCCC
>JARK01001345.1:1828824-1886709 GCA_000688135.1 Ancylostoma ceylanicum
CCCCCCCCCCCCCCACGTCGGCATTCAAACTATATGGGCTATATGCAGATATAGCTATAGATTGACAGGACCCCTGTAAAGTTACTGTATTGTCAGCAGTTCATGGTTTTCAAGGAAAGAATACTGTCAGATTCAAAAGCGATGAACATGGCGAGCCCACCAGGATGTTCTGTTCCAGAATATCCACGTTGGCGTTGTTGGCCTGTGCGAATGTTAGCACTGTACGGCTTCTTTGTCGACTGCTGCCACATGGCGATGCGACTATTTATTCGCCATGATAGCGCAGCTTTATCAGTTCGACAACGCGTTGCCATCCCCCTCCTCCCATTGCAACGGTCTATTTGTGTACAACGCTCGCTTTTGCACAGTGTTTCATGCAATTAAAGTTTCATTTATATTCTAGCGACAGCTTATTTTTTACAACAAATTCTCAGATCCCATGTCTGACTACCGTTGAATCCTGGTTTTCTGGAATTTTCTTCAGTAGAATCAGGCTGAATTGTAGATAAAGCAGAAGCGTTGCTCAACAGTAACAGTATAGTTCATGAATAAAATTACAAGAATACAAAAAAAAGATCACGGCTAATGGCATACTACTACTTGGGTCAAATGGTAACAAGATTGTAAATATACGTCCTGGTAACATTATTCTGGCTGTAGTTCCGGCATCGCCACTTTTCCAGGAATCTCGAAGACTTGGAGCCACAATCAATCCACCCTGTCAAACTCTTAATCTCATATCTACAGTAAACAAGGGCGTGGCCGCGGCGCGGCCACTCTGGCTGTCTGCGGCACCTCCCAAGGCAGCGAGAAATCACGACGTATCGGTTTTCCCCCATGTCTCTGCCCAGAAGGCCCGCTGCCTCGGTGCAGCAGACAAGTAGAGTGCCCGCACCGCGATCCCGTCTCTTGCCTACGACCGTTTCGGGTTCACTGTACATAGAAATTTATGAAAAAAAAATAGGACCAAAATGAAGCGCAAGGAAGTAGACTACGCCCTGGATGCATCACTGGGATTACCCATGGTAAACCTGTCACGCACCCCCTCCCCCCCTCATTTACCCATTTCTGACAACGAACTTGTTTTGAGTAATCTCAACGATGCACCCAGGCTCAGTGTGTCCGAACTCAGCCCCTATTACTAACATACAGTGGGCGTCGATGGCCGTGGCTCTTCTGCGGTTTTGAAAAGCACGCGACGCGACGGCGTCGCTCGAGCAGCAATTCCTTCCGGAACGAGAAGCTATGGGGTTTTCTTGATAGTTGGTTAGTTTTCTTATTAGTTAAGATTAAATCAACTATCAGGAAAACCCCGATTCGCCACTGCATCAACGATTCCATCGCGAGCGGCGCGGTCGCGCCGTGTGCTTTTCGAGGCCGTGGATGGGTCACCGCCATCGAAGCCAACTGTATAGGGATACCCAGCACCTAAGACCGTGGATCTCAACCCGTGAATGGCTTGATAGGGTATCAGCTTGTCGATCACCGCTATGTACTCTTCCCAGAATACCTAGAGTAAGTTGTCAGATCCCGTCTGGGACTTGCTCGATTTTAAGCTTGTTGACAACTTGCTTTTGCCTCTTCTTGTCAACAAGTTGTCCGCCCAAGGCTCGTAACAACTTGCTAAAGGTCGGTCGTTAGCTTTGCAAGTTGTACACAAGCTTTGGGGGTCGAGCAAGTTGCAGATGCGGTCAGGTCACCTTGCTCCGGGGATCCTGGATTGTATTCTTTTCTGGAAAGTACCAGTTCAGCTTCATTCTCAGACAGTAATTCATTTTCGGGAGAGTGCGGTTTTGACGAAAACTGGTCCCCATAAGTGGAGAGTTAATCCCTTTCTAGTGCTTAGATCCTCCTTGTCCACGGCACATAGCCCTAGAGCATATCCGAGCATTCGAATATTCGACTGAAATTTCCCATTCAAATAGAATTTTTCCATGGAAATCTGCTTTCCAATCGATTTCTCTGAAAACACCACGGCAACGATGCACTAATAAATCTCCCACCTGACTACCGTATCAACACAATCATTCCTACTGTACAGCTGACTGCCCTTTCTTTGTCGTCTACGAACGTGAAAAGCTTCCTGACGGCTACAGAACAGCCGCATCCGCTCGGCCTGCCCGTCATATGTACGTATATGGTGTTTCTGTGTGTGTTCGTATGTGTCTGTCTGTGTGTGTATTCATCGACGACGCGCCACTTTGCCACGTGTATTTGGTGCTGGTCGTCGTCGGGTGGTGGCCCCCCGTCTCTATGCTACGACGCATTGTTGAGTGGCGACGTTTCCATATTATAGTTGCTTGCTTGCCGCTGCTCTTCTATTCGAGAGCATCGTCATCGTCTCGATCGCCTCGGCCTTGTTTCGGTCGTCTATCGTTTGTGTGAGGTGATTTAGAAGCGTTGTGACAGTCCTGTGCCCGTATTCATGAACGTTTCTGAGAGGTTGTGATCTACACTCTCTCTAGACTTTGTGTGGTGTGAGCACTTTTATCTTGGGTAATCTCAATAATGTTTATGGTCCCTGGTCACCATCAGAAGCTTCAGAATATCAAGTGATGCATAGCGCTTTCGGAGGTGTAGATGAACTTCATGTTTAGAGACATCGTCAGCTTCCGAGTTAACAAGTGGACAAGTTACCCGGGTGGGATTGGGTTACCCAGTGAGAACGTCTCTTCTTAGTCTTCATTGAAAGGTGATAGTAAAGATAGCAAAGATAGATGTGACAAATCCTGCTGGAGCAACTCATCCTCTCTGGGTAAGCTAGAAGCGAAGAATTTACCCGGCAACGTTACTGGACTTGGATGCATCTTTGTAGTTACAGATCTCTGAGCATAAAGTTTATCTACAGCTTCAATAGGATATTATATTATTACCTTGATACTATAGATCACTCCCAGGGTTACCCAGGGTAAACGTTTTCACGCCTCTACTAACAATGGGCAGATTTCTTTAATGAGAACACGTATACTATGGGTAACCACAATGTTGCATGTGGCCACGGATCACCATCCAGGTTTCACGGCCTCAAATTATTCACAATGTTCCTATAGTTGTAGTTGAAATTTTTTTTTAAGAGAAACAGCGTCTCAGGAAATTCCCCTTCGCCTCACCTCTCCCCCTCCCCCTCCCCCCCCCCTGTTCGGAATCACGCCAAACTGTTGGCAGTTAACCTTTGATATTAGTCGCTCCACAATTCCGAGCCGGAATGCATTATTGGGGTTATTCAAGGTAAGCGTGTTAACACTCCCAAATGTACCTTTTGGTAACACAGGCATTAACACGTTTACCCAACTAATCTCAATAATGCATACCGGCCCAGTATCTCACAAAACTAGTTTAATCATCTGTAAAGCTAAGGACCACCCACCTGGACAATCGATATGCACCAAAACTAGTGACCTCGGTTCGCGCAGCAACTGTTAGCGCTATAATTCTGATCCTGGAGGCATCACTGGAAGAATAGATAATACCATACCCAATAGTAGCAGCTGGTTAAAGACAACGTCACGTATGGGTAAACATGTTGATGGATAATAGGTAAATTATAATTTTGGGTATGCTAACACGTTTTTCATGGTAATCTCAATGATGCTTCTGAGACCTGTACTTAGAAGTGTAGCAGCAATCGGTTTTTAATCCTTTCAGTGTGAAGATTCTGGAGCATCTTTATTCCAAATCACATTTTCCTAATCTCAAGCATTTTCCTTCACATGGAAATTTTCAAAGGTTTCTCGTTTTTCTTTTTATGTGCATTTGATTGACTTCCACAAAGAATATTCGAACGCACTATACGTTTCAAACTTTAGCATTTGAAATTCGCATTGAATAAATCTCACTCTCCGTCTCCGTCCTGCTATTTATTCCTTTACTTTTTCTATATTATTTGCTCTTGTTTGAATACATCGCTGGAGATGTCCACGATACACAAGTTCACATCCGCTCTATAATCGTGCTTTCTTTGCTTGACGACACTTTTTTAATAACCTTTGAGGCATTGTCTCATCTCAGATTGGATTTTGAGATCTTAACATCAGAAGAATCTCCAGGCGACGCTGATTACAATAATATACGTATTTCTCTAGAAAAATGTACAGAAAACCCCATTTTGAATCCTTTCCTTAGGAGAGTATGAGATGCCCATTGCGACAGCTGTCACAGGGAGTTGCACTTTCTGCACGTCACGCCCCAGCGATCGATATCACTGCTGCCACGGCATGCCGCAACTCCGCAACTCCTTGTGGTAGCTGTCGCAACACGCACCTCGAACTCTGCAAGAGAAGGGGTTTAAAAAATGCGGAGTTGCGGCGTGTCGTGGCGGAGGGCGGACTTTTTGAACAGCGGGATCATGAAAGTGGGGCACATCTAGGACATTGCCCTACTTTTCCTGGATGCTCTGCTAGTTACGGTGGAGCTGCCAAGAGGTCACCAGCCTGGGCTCCGTCCACTGTACAAAACTCGCCCTCACCGACAAGCATCAAGCCTCAAGATCGGATACGTGTACACTGTCGGTTAGGAGTGCAATGCACCCTCGCTATCCAACCAGTACAGTGCCCTCTTTTGTGTACGGAAAATAGAGATTATGGACCAGATCTTAAGGCTTGATGGTCGGTGAGAGCGAGATTTGTACAGTGGGCGGAGCATAGGTTCTGCTGGTGACTCTTGGCAGCTCCATTGCAATTAGCAGAGCAGCCAAGAGAAGTAGGGCAATGTCCCAGCAGTGTCCTACTTTCTTGGGACTGCTGTTCAAAAAGTCACGCACCCTGTCGTGGCAGCTATGATATCGATTGCTGGCGTATGATGTGCAGGGAGTGCAACTCCTTGTGGTAGCTGTCGCAAGGAGCACCTTGAACACTCCAAAATAAAGGGCTTCAAAAAGCTGTTTTTCGACATTTTTGTATGAAGTAATGTATACCGTTGCGATCAGCATTGCCTGAAGATTCTTATAACGTTAAAATCTCAAAATCGATTTTCATGTGCGAAAATTTCTTTAATTCTTTCTCTTCCAGCACCACCTACAGTGACGTGGCTTCCGCGCCACGTCTTCTGACGTCATCACACAATGGGATTCTAGCCGTTAGACGACTGTAAGCGCCCCTGTGTCATTTTTCAGGATCATCACACGAATGCCTAATGTCTCTCGTTTCAGAGCTCCCGCGCCGAGTTTCTCTAGTCATGTGTACAGACCAACCGTAACTGTTCAACCGCGAGCAGCTGAACACTCAAACACTCCCCCCAGCAATCTCTCGTCCAAACTATTCATAAGCGCACAAGCCGCACTCACATTGAATAACATCATAGACGATGAATCCAGGTTAATATCAACCAAATATCCTCCGTAAATTTCCAACCGGTTTGTTTTTCCCTGACCAATCTCTGTTCGTCTACTCACTCTCATCTTCGATGCTATTTTCCGCAGAAGTTTCCCTTGTTCATTTAGTTACATGGCTCCGAGGATAGAGTTGTATCGCCATTTTTTGGGGATATGATCACGTTTTGAATCTCTTTGCATCATTATGACTGGCTAGCGTAGTGGCATTATTTTTCTTTTTGCAAGAGCTGTATACATCACAACTTTGTGTCCAGAGAATTCCTTTGAATCGCAGCAATTTCTAGAAATTGAGCAAGCACATGTTCTGCGGTGGCCATTAATCGTTATTGCACATGTGAAAACAAGGCCGCGACGCACCACTCACGCGGCGCGGCAGACAAGCCGGGCGCTTTGGTCCTCGGCCGTTATCAGCATTGCTGCTAGTTGAATGTACAAACATAAAGGAACTAGCGGAGGAACAAGCAAGCAAATCAGCAGCCCTCAGCAAATTCGAGAACCACAACGTCCAGTTGGCCTGCCGCGTCGCGTGGGTGGTGCGGCGCGGATTCGTTTTCTGCTGTGCAACGATTAACGCCAACTGTAACATCGTACATTATGTGTTTAACACTGCGGCGTAGTAGTAGCTCTCGAATTAGGGCAGTGTCCACAAACTTCCCTATTAGTATAGTCCATCTAACCGGTAGTCGGCACTGGTAGAAGGACCATAGACTGAGATGCGGTCGTCTTTAATCAATATCAAATGTGCTTGATACTGCACAACCGCACAGCCTACATTCATTCTGTAAATGAACCAATACCTACTTTTCTGAACTGCGCCCTGAATTTGTGAATGTTCCCGGAAGTGCCGCAGGATTCCCGTCGTACGGACGTTTTTTTTCTCTCAATCAAAAAAAATTAATATTCATAAAACCGGCAGCGATCTCTACGCTATGCGGTAGGTTGCTGTCTACCGCCGGCACCAACCTCGTGACCAATCAATATTATCGATTGCACGCGGTTAGCGTAGGTGCGATTGGGGCGCGATTAACGACACTACGTCTCATTCCATTGTTAGCAATGATGAATGCTTGCCTCAAAATCGCTTCGTAGGATACACTACGACCCTGCCTCAACTCATCTTCAACCATTTTTAAGCCTTATCCTAGAAATTCCAATCGTCTGGGTCCCTTTCCCAGCGGGGATCCTACTTCCTCTACAGCACCTTCCTTGTGTGGGTCCGTCACCTATTACCAGCACTACTACTTCACCATTAATCATATGTTTATTTACGAACTTCCGTATGATTGGTAACCATGTTGCCAGAACCCCAATCCCTGCCCCAGGATGATTCCCAGAAACGCTAGCTAGCCAGTCACCTCGTTTCATAGCTGGCCTCGGAGATGTAATTGGCCATAACATACCATGACTTTTCCTTTTTTTTTTGTCTTGCCTTCTCTTCACTTATAACCACTGTGTGAACAAAGCGATGCTGTGATATGTGTACATAAAAATTTTTATTGTTCTTTTCTTCCGTAACTTTTCCTTTGCTTTCCTTGATTAACCAAAGAAATAAAACTTTGATACTTTACTAAAGCATCTGAAGCGCAAATAGCAATACTATATGTTGAACTCTTGATCAAGTACACAGGGTTCATAGCGAACAAAAACACATCGGGACGGCAACAACGCTTACTAGTTAAATGGAAGTACACCGAAAAACAACAACCCTTTGACCAGAAAGAATGCAACTCAGAAGAAGACGTCCGAGTTGAACCGAGCGAATTCGACCCATGCGATTTACGAGACAGTTTTCAACAAATGAAGGCGAAAACGAGAAAAAAACGATGAAAAGAAGGGATGAAGAAAGAACACGAGATAGCATCGTAACTAACGGATTTCCTACTTGCTCTTTTTAATTTTGTATGCTATATTTAATCAGAAAATGCTGAGAGACGAAAGTAGTTAAGGTAAGAACAGAGATATGCGGCAAGTACGAATTGTACAAAGAGTCATCAGAGCAAAAGAAGTATGTAAAAACGACCACAACAAACATGGTAAGCAGCGGTCGGTTGCACCATTATCGATTAGTTCTTGTTTTTCATGCCGAACGCCGAGCAGAATTTCGAGTAATACTCACTGTGAATCTCACGCATCAACTCTGCTACAGGATCTTGCTGCCTTGCCACAGCCTCCAGACCTTCTGCCAGCCGTTGCAAGATGGCCTGAAAAAATAAAACTTCCTCATTTTCCAGTATAAATTCAATCCTAGAAGAAATATCCTAGGATCCTAGAGGGCAATCATTCACTGTTAACGTTCGCTGGTGCTCTATTCACAGTTCGATTTCACCTTGAAGAAATTCCCTTCGGGTTTATTCTGTATGTTTCACTAATTTTGTGTATTGGACGAGCTCCAAGATGAATTAAGTCCCACCACGTCATCATATTCCTTATCATATTGGAAGTGAGCCAACCACTGCAACGTGGCAGAACCTATCTCATCTTGGACCTTGTCCAGGGCTCAAATTCCACATGGTGGACCAATATTTCTGCCTATAACCCGTGAAAAAAAATAGAAAGTACTCACAATGAAATCATGCAGGAGATACCACATGAGGCTGACACGAATACGGTTCACCGTTAGTAATTTTTGCCGAGATTCATGCACATAAAACGCCACGGCGAACGCGTTGTACCAGATCTATAAAGATATCAAACCACTTTCAATGAAACACCAGTAGAACAACGACTATCAAACCTTTCTTCCACGATGATCTCGTTGATCAAAGTCAATAACAGGCATAAATGATGAGTCATGTGAGTATCCTTCAAATACAGGCGACACAAGTTCATCGTTCACAAAGAGATTCTTTGAGTCTTGGCGGCCAACAGCGAATTCAGGAGCCTAAAACAGCACTTTAAAATCTAGCTCGTAGTTCAGGCCAATTTCTGTAGCAGAAATAAAGGCACCAGAAGAATGAGCACTTATGAGTTTCGTTCTCAATCTATGTAAAATCATGAAGATCCAAAGAATGTCACGACTAACTGAACTTTCGAACTTATCTGTATAACTTCCCTCAAAGGAAAAAAAGAACAACTTAAAACTGGATGTAAATTCCGTATACCTCGGAAATAATGAAACTTACAATGAGATTATGATCACTCGATGAAGCAGCCATGAACTTCTGGTAGAGATTGACAGCAACGTCGTTATATTCTTTTAGAAGACCTTCCATCTCACTAGGAAGCCCAGTAAGGAAAATCTGAACAAAATCTCTTGGAGCCTGCAGCTTGATGTGGGCGGTGGGCGAGAGAACTCTGGCTTTTTGACATCTTGAACAGGAAAACTTACCAAATTGCGTGCTTCGGAAGGATAGCTGTTCTTATCATCCATCTGGAACCAATGAGGGAGACGCTCTCTAGTGAATAGATTGGCGAGAATAGTTATCATCTTCAGCTTCGCCTTGGCTTTATCCTGAAAAATCCAATGTGTCCTGATTTCGTTAGGGAGCATACTGATCTAACGAACTTGCAGAAATTATATTTTCTTAGATGAGTATAAAAAATGTATTATTGTAATTATTAATTATATTACTACATTGATTACATTGATGCATATACAGAGACAGACAAAACCACCTTTCAAAAACTGTGAAACTAAGGTAGTATAACCAAAATAGCATTTGAAGAGGCAGTTTACATTTCTTGAAACCTCACATAATGCGAACGTAACGAATGCTCACCTGTGCCTGCCTGATCATTAGATGGAAAGCGCCTCGCTGGAGAAGATGGATGAATATAAGGTTTCCTGGCTCACCAATATTCACTTCAGCCAATGACGCAGCTAATCCAGCCAGGTTTTTACCAACGCACTAAATTACAAATTTCAGAGAAAGCGCATAGATTTAGAAAAAAACCAAAAATACGCATGAATTGTCCGTGACACGCAAAAAAAAAATACTACGTACACTGTCACTAAGCAACTGGAGATGCCTGAGTATCTGAATAGAAAACGCTGTATACATGCGCAATTGTCTCTGTAGCGTTCCATTCTTCGCTTCCGGACGAGTGAACAATGAGAAGGAGTGTTGGAACAAAGATAGCGCACTCTGAAAAAAAAAAACTCCATATATGAGTAACCCTAGAAGGAAATCCCCCAAATTGCTTTTAACAATATGAAGGACAACGCAGAGAAAATTTTGAGAAACATCCCCAAGCGAATCGCTGCAACACTCTTTGGCCTAAAATTGATCAAACGAGCTTAAAATCAGTTAAGTTCCGGTGAGCCTGGTACTGAGACCGAAGCGACTACCCCTTTATGGCACACCTGTGCCGCATTCTTGTCACGTTATTCATTTCTAATTCTAGTTCTTACAATTAGTTGATGATTTAACTAAAACTCCTAACCAGCTTAGAACCTTCGGAAGGGAAGTAGATCAACACTTCCAAAACAATCAAACTGAGAAATCACACAAACCTTTGCCCTCTGAGCAAACGTTGAAATAGGTCCAGAACGATCCTCAGCCATTGCATCTTTAGAATGGACGTAGGAAAGCGCTCTTAAGATGAATGAGGTTGAGAATGGAGGATTCCCTTGTAGCGTTGAAAGAGAGGCTGTCAACAACCGTCGCATTTTGCTGAAAATTTATTTGATAACTTACTTGTTAATTCTCGAATCAGCGCAGAAAACAGCAGGAATCCACGAATGGAAAAAGAGGGAGAACAAACACTAAAGAAAATCTAATTTGTTATCATGATCGTAAGCAAACAAGCTCCTCTCATAAAAAATGAAAAAAAAAATAGAACTTTTTGTTTTCATTTGTTGCTATTGTTTGTTAGAAAAATAGACCCAGGTGATATAAAGAATATAAAGATTAGCTTTAACGACAGAATTCAGGAGTAATTCGGAGAGAATGAGAATATGAAGAAAAACATGCTGTTAGAGCATTACCTACCTAGTTGGAACGCTCATAAAGCACACAGTTCCTGAATGATCGAAACCTCGACGTCCAGCACGACCACTCATTTGACGGAATAGAAGGGGTGTGAGGAATGGCGTGTCAACACCGAATAATACCGTCTTACAAGGCATGTTCACACTGAAAATGATGACGTCAACACCAAAGAAAAACGAGAAAAAACCGAGTGGGAAAATTTCGTCACGAAAAATTTAAAATTCTGAGTAATCCCCAGCATAACATACCCAAGAGCTAGAGTTGACGTCGTGAAGATAATCGCCAAGTGTCCCGCTCTGTACAAAACTTCAACGGCACCCTTTTCGGCGTTGTTCAGAGCTCCGTGATGGTAACCTATGCCACGCTCGAACAGGCGAAGAAGAGTTCTGAATGTTTTAATTTTGTTCTGTGTTTGAAACTTTCTGAAACAATATGTATACTGCATATTTTACTTAAGCAAGAGTATTTTATTACGTTCTACGTGCCAGATGCCACATTTGAGTCATTTCAATTTCACAAGAAAGAAAGGCCAATTCTAGTGATGCACATGCCAAACAAATACAGCGATCTCACACGTCGCTAAACCGCACCTTGTACTCTCGCGTCCTTTCGACCCCTTCTTCATCCTTTCAATCATTTTGTCGTAAATATCCTGATCACCACCGCCTCGGCCTCGTAATCGGAACCTGTTTAAATAAAAGCCGAAGTGCAAATATTTGCATAAAAGTTGACAGAGCTTTACGGTGGTAACACGTACTTTGCAAGAACTTGCTTCAGCCGTGCACGCTGAGCTGCAAACGGGTCAGCATCGTCCACTTCCTGCGGTTCATCCTCTTCTTCATTCTTTTCACCCTTCTTCTTGTCGGCCATATCACGTTTTCTCTTCGCTATTTTGGAATATTTCTGGAAAGTCAAGATTTAACAACGCCATTGCTACGTTCAGCGAAAAACCTACATCTTCATCCTTGATGGCGTATTTCGTCTTGAACTCATTGCTATTCATGAACTCCTAGAAAGTTCTCGATTAAATTATGAACAAATGCTGAAATTCACCAAAAAAGTGGATACCGTTTCTCTAGCCTCAAGTTCTTCACAAAGTCGAAGAGCAAGTGATTCACAGACATTCCTGTCATCATTGAAACACATCGCCGGGAGCATATTCTTCTCTTTCATCTCATCGACAAGCCGAACAATGTTGTCCAATGCAAGCTTTTCCTAAACAAAACATTGAAACACAGAAGAAATCCAACAACTCTCAACACTAAGGCATCCAAACAACACCTTATTGAAAGGTACTGCACGATGCTGCAGCTGTTCATCGATGGGCTTCGCCAGAATGTCCAGGACCTGAAAATGATTTTCCCAAATAGGATAAATTGACAAAAAAATTAAGAACCCGCCACAAGAACCAACCCTTCTCATTTTCTGCTCATCTTCAGCTAACCACAATAGTAAGCGCTGTTTCAGGCCATTCTCAAGCTTACGCAGAGCAGCACGTGACAGCCACAGCGGCTCGGCCATTTTATACCCGTAGTAGCGACACGGTTCAAACTCTTCCCTAAAATTTCCAAACTATAATAATGAATTTCGTCATAAAATGTGTACATACTTCGTCTTCTCATCCACAGCAGCCATTGTGGTATAAAGCTGCAATACTTGTCGCGCTGTGAGCTGTTGATCATCAGGAATGCCGAACATCCTAATCTTTTCTGGCATGAACACACCATATGGCATGAATGGCTCAATAATATCGCCTTCAATGGTTTCTGACGATGCTGAGGAAGAGTCACCAAGGTCTGAAAAAATAGGAATCCGCTCAGAAATGATTTGAATTCTAGAGGATACTTGAAAAGAACGTCTGGGTACCATTGAGATTTGCTTCAATGGGTTGTGGCTTTGCTACACGCATAATCGACAACTCAAGCTCGGAGTAACGTTCGTGGTGAACGATGAGGTCAACCTAAAGAAACGGACGTCAAAACAGAACTTTACATCCTTCGGAATCCTGCAGCAGGACATGTTCTCCAGGGTAAACTTCGCTTGTTGCAATAATTTACCCGAGAAAAGGAAAAAAGTCACAAGTGTCAAAAAATTGATGTTGATCTATGAAATTTAAGAAAATATATGTAGATATGCGAGGCCTTACCTTACGCTTCTTGTCAGTCTTGCTCTGCTCAGCGTTATCCAGCCACGCGTGCAGCTTCGCCGCGTTACCGATTGTAGCCGAAAGTGCAAGGAAGGGACACTGGATCAGGAGCAGCAGATGCTCCCAAATATGGGCTTCAGGGGAGGCACTTAAGACAAAAATTTAATATCTCGTTTGAAAATGTCAGTTTCAGAAAAAAAGAATGTGTCTTACACTCACCCGATAGAGTGGACCTCATCAAACACTACGTATTTGATATGCGAAACGAATTCTTGGACCTTTGGATTAGTGGAAAGCATAAGAGCCTCAAGCGATTCTGGCACTGTCACCAAGACCTAAACCAGTAAATTTTCAGGACGAAGGGCAAATCCATACTTTGTGTATAACGACACTGATAGCAGGGCTAGAGCGCTAACTCTGGTGCCTGTGCGGCATGAACGCAGCCCACATAGCGTAATACGTCGAGTAAAAACCGTAGCAGCATCACCTGCCAATTGCTGCCACCCCCCCCCCCCAACTACTGCTCAAACTTTCCTCTTTATAGCAGCATTTGTCGAAAAATGACAGCGATTGGGGCGACGATGGCAGCAGGTGGGAAGAGATGCTGCTAGCTTTTCTATCTGACGCATTACGCTGTTTAGGCTTATGAGAGAAACTAAAACATTGCTCGAAAATTCTTACAGGTAAAACATTAGCTGCGACAGTTGTAGCGTGAACGCCAAAGATTACCATAATTCAACAAACCTGACACTGAAGAGGGTTGAGAGCATGTTCAGGATTTAGTGTTCCAAACAGCGATTTTCCTCTTGTCATCGACTTATTTCGGAATCTGGCGTACACTGATCCGCAAACCTGAAAATGGTGGAATCTGAACGCAGGTTTTGGATAAGCCAGACTAGATGAGCTTCCACCACAAAAAAATGAGGACGAATAGAAATATTGCTTACTTAACTGGCCAGACAAATATAACCTATACGAACTAATCACCTACAGGGTGGTCCACATGAAGTGTGACGGAAAAACCTACCCATAACTTTGAAAAATCAAACCAAATGAGAACCATTTCCATTTATTTAGATGAGAAAAAAATCCTCTATAACTTAGCTCAGATCACGTTCGAAATGACCTTCTTTAGCTTCGATACAAGCATCCGATCTCTCCCGCAAGTTCTTGAGAATGCGCGCTACTATTTCTTCCGAAATTCGGTCTCAAGCACCCAACTGGGCTGTCTCCAGCGAATTTAGTCACTTGTGTTTGAAAGAGCAGACTTTTTGCTCCAAGATAGATTAGACATCGAAATCCAGAGGGCTGAGATCGGGTGATTTTGATGGCCAAACATCCTTCGTCCAGAAACACGGAAGATTGGTCCCACAGCACTCCAGTGCCTTCTTCTCGCCGTGAGCAGGTGCTCAATCTTGATGTAAGGCCCACTCGATATCTGTAGCATTCTATTTGGTCAAAGGAATCACCCCATACTCCAGGATCTGTTTCAAATGAAGTTCGACATAAATTTCAACTCCTTGTTGGGCAAAAACCAGCTTAGCCTTGCCCAAATCCGACATTCCACCCCACACCATCACGGATTGTCAGAAAAGTTTTTTCAATTTTGACGGCTCTTGGAGAATCCTCCGACAAAAGTTCTCGCTGAATCTGCACATTCCGGAGTGAATATCTTCTCGTACGTGAAGAGAATTCGGCCGAGCTTGTCACCGCGCGCAAGGGTCATCACCTTTCTGCATTTTTCCAATCTGGAGGCTTTCATTTCGCCTGTGAGACGTTGTCCTTTGGCGAATTTGTAGGATACAACTCGAGATCATCTCTGATCAGTCTCCGCTTGATTGAAAAGCTTATTTTGTGATTCTTGGCCAGCTGTCTAATGCTTCTTTCAGGATTCCGGCTCAGTTTGTTTTTGACGGCGTTTCGAAATTCAGGGGTCTTCGCAGTTCGATCAAGTCTCCCTCTCGGACGACTTTCAATCCCTCCAGTTTCTCTGAAACGGCTTCTGACTCGATGTGCTTGTTCCCGGTGTAGTTTAAGCGTCTTTAAGATCTCGGATACTGAAGACCCGCGTTTGTGCATGGCGACTAATGCAGTGTGATCCGCAAGCATATCATCTTTTTCCAGAAACAGAAGATAAGACTGGTTCCTATAGGGATAAAAAACACGGCAGAAACGAATAACACAGTGAAAAACCACAAAAATGCGGTAAAAACGTCCAAAAATTGATTTTCTTTAGCCCGTCACACTTCATGTGGACCACCCTGTACACCCAGCACTTCTAAACTGAGCGCTATACCCACCTGATTGACAAGAGCTTTCGAAGGCGATACGTATACCACAACATCATCATCGCTTTGGCGAAGGACCTTCTCGATACAATAGTATGAAACGAAGGTCTTACCAGCTGAGGTTGGTGCAACAATAATTGCCGAGTTACCTTCAAAAGAAATCGGTCTTTTCAGTTTGGGTTAGGTTAGGTTAATCACTATGAGGAAAAAGAGACGGTCGCTGTTAGACATACCGCGATCCACAGAGTCCAACATTCTCCTTTGCCATGCATCCGGAGCGAAACCAGTGACACGGTCATCTTTTCTCGGATCCGACTGGATATCGATCAACTCTCCACCATATTCCAACTGATAATAAATCATGTTCATTCCCAGATCCAGCCTCTTCATCTTTGCTTCAGCCGATGCCTTCATCCCTGGAGGCACTTCAAAGCCCAGTGACGCCCACAGATCCACAACTTGTTCTCTTTGCTTTGAATCCAGATACTGCCAATGTGTAACAAAGCAATCTTTCAACCTGCCCACGAAAGTCACTGCTTGAACACGCCTAAAAGCCGTAGTGATCAGAAATTTCACTGAAAAGGCTCCAATACGAAAAAGTGGAAACCCTTAAACAGTATAAAAACTAGCCTAGCTTCCAAATTTTCAGGTCCAGTGAGTCGTGTCAACAAATCACGCCCTTCTCTGATCAAAATTTCGAAAGCACACAGTGCTCTGGACTCCGGAAGCTCTAGCGAAGAATAGGAGCGTTCCAGGAATTGGATTGCCTGAAGGAATCATAATTAGTGGGTCTACAATAGTGGAGTGGTCGAAATACACTTAGATGATTAAAAATTACCAAAAAAAAACACTGTTAAAAGCCACACAGCATACACAATGGAAGCGAACCATAAAAACGACTGTAACTCACATTTTTCCCTTGCTGCATCGCAAATTTGATCTTATTCTTCTCGCCTTCAATAAGCTTGACATCTTTTGCTTTCTTATTCGCCTCAAGAATCAAGTCCTTCTTGGATTTTGGTGGTTCTTTACCGCCCTTCTTTCCACCACCACCACCTGTAACAAGGCACACTCAGATTATTCATAACTAGACGGCATACCCGGCTTCGCTCGGGAGTGTTACTACCCCGAGCTTTTCACGCGGATGCGGTTAAGAGTATCCCCAGACTTCGCTGCGACCGCCGGCGGTCGCCACATGGATAAAGTAAAGGAGGAGACTCCAGAGGAAAGAGACAATGAGCTCCGTTTGGCAGCAATTGATGGCGATGTAAAGTGGCGATCGATACGTATCATTTCCACGATCCTTGTCTCTTATATCGCCGGTTGATTTTGATTCATTTTGAACCTGCGAAGTCTGGAGATACTCTAATTAGGATACAAATTCATCAACTTGAAGTGCTCATCATTTCGGTGATCACCATGTCAAATAGTCTCGTTAACCTATTTTTACCTGCTCGAACATGAGAAAGTCGTTAAAACCAACTAAGCGATACTTTCTTGCAAAATAGTTGTCATATTCGTGTTAGACATATTGTAGAAGCCCACCTGACATGATTTCGCCCGCCCCCGAGCGTGGGTGGAAAAAATCGATAAAATCAATAAATCAATACTCGCGCCCAGAATGGTTGTCATATCCGTACTCAGCGCATTGGAGAACGTTAGTAGACACGTCCTTGCCTGTCCCCGAACGAAAATGGGAAAAAATCGATAAAATCGATAAATCAATAATTTGGTGCAAAGCGGTTGTCATATTCGTGTTCAGCGTGTTGAGGAACCCTAGTAGACATGTCCTCGCCGGTTTCTGAGCAAAAACAGCGAAAAATCAATAAAGTCGATATAATCGATAAATCAATCAATAGTTCCCGGGGTAACGCAGCCTATAAACTCCGCCGTCCCGTCCTGGACCTGCATGCAAAATTTGGTCCAGATCGGTACGTTCTCCGCAATTTCTATTCATTACATACATACACACACACACACCACACATACACACACACACACACACACACACACACACACACACACACACACACACACACACACAAACTTTCACTTTTATATATACAGATAAACCGAGAAAAATTCATTAACCTTTTTGTCCAGCCCACGCTTTGCCTCCCTTTTTAGTGGCATTGTCAACCTTCGCATCCTCAGCTACTGCGTGTCCTTTGGGAATTCGGGAGAAATCCACAAGGAGATTCGTTCCTCGTCCTTCGAGAGAATGAGCAAACATTTCGTACCTAAAAATTCAAACAATAAAAAAAAACACCTCACAAATGAGACTACGGAACATTTAACAAAGGACAAAACAACAAACCATCTGCTCATCTGCTGCCGAGACTTATTAGCCCTCTTCTTCTGCCATTCATCAGTTATAACTTCAGCTTTTTTCGTGAAATCCTCTTCAATTGGCCTTAGCTTCCATGACATTTTCTCTTGGAAGTAAGCGACGTAATCTGCAAGTAGGACACCACTAATATTGCATTTCATAATAATGAAAACAATAAATTTTCGCCTGTTTCACCCTAAATCAAAGGCATATTCATGAGCAAAAATGGGAATCAGGCATCACCATACCCTTCCACTACACTCTACTACTCGCAGAACCGAGAAATCTGCCCTAGTTCGACCCATAACCCCTTGTTAGTGAACCGTTAACCCCTTGCTCCATTACAAATGACCTTCCCGCACGAACAAAATCATGTAAAAAATAATTGCTCCGGAGGCCTCATGTATCATTGAGATTACCCAGGATAAACGTATCAACACCACACAAATTTACCCATCGGCACAGGCGTCAAAGCGTTTGCCCTGAGTAATTTTGATTATGTAGAATTTTCAGGTTCAGAGGAGCTCAGTTTGAAATCAAGTTTACCTTGCTGCCGACCATCCTCTACAATCTTTTCTGAGTGTGCTGATTTGAGTTCAGGAATGTACTTGTCCAACAATGGGGACTTCGCAGTGTAGAGAATTGGTAGTGAAGCCAATGGGTTTGGAGCCTAAAAATAGCGAAGTTCAGTGAAACTTGACAATAAAGAGTAGAATCAATATGGAGTAAAAGAAAAAATGCTTTGATTGTATTGAAAACAGTCACCTCTGGTATCGGATCAAACAGTTTCTCAGCAGTATCAGTGGGGATGGGCTTTGTTAGTGACGCAGCGGTATGCAACCGCGCAAAATCTTCTTGAACGCGATATGGCAACACCTGAAGAGTAAAATTAAATGAAACAATAGAGTCACAAGCAAGAAAATACCTACGGGATCGTTAGCACATATGTAGTCGAAACATCCTATGACCATCCGACCATCCCAGAAGTCGGAAAGGGAAAATTTTACCGTCTGAAATTGGGCACAATGCATAAACTTGAGTGTTTATGTTTCAGAAGCAAAGAATGGCTGTATCAGAACAAAATGATAAACGTGATTGAGTTAGCTGACCGAGAAGTTCAATTTCTCCAAGTACGACGTTGCTGTGGTGAGAAGAAGACGCCTATCTTTGATTACATCCAATCCTCGCTTAGCTCCCTGTTTCTCCGGGAGATAGATGCGCAATGGTCCACGTTTGTTAGTGACCAGAGTGGATAAGATAACGGCACAACAAAGCGACTCGAAATGTTCAGATGGTGAACCACTGTAAAGAAGAAATTCAGTAAAAACACTTCCAAGTGGTGAAATTCAAAACATATGGAGCATATTCAGCAATAAAAAAACGCACTTCTTCTTTGCTTCGAGGATAATTTGAGCCCACAGATCACCCACGGATTTTATAGCGGATGCATCTTGCGTTGGCGACTTGCTCATTTTCAGTAACATGCCTGCAATGGAACAGCAATACAATTCTCACTGTTGAAGATCGTCTCAATACCATAATCAAATGAAAAGGATAGCTCCCTCGTCGAACAACTCACTGTTGCACTCCCAGTGAGCTGCTGCAAAGCTCTCCCAATTGTATTTCACACATAGGCGAGGATTTATGTAGTAGGCAAAGACTGATGAGAAATTCACAACAACCGATGTTAGTAGCACCACCGGAACAGCTTGTGACAGGGCATCGAGCACTGAAAATCCAGATTTAGCGGGAAAGGCTACGATTTTTTTCGCTTCCTTTGAAAAATGAATGTCCTTGAAAACTTAGACTGAATCGCCCGAAAAAACAAAAACATAGGAGATGTAGTACAGTCCTTCTGAAAAAAAAGACTGATTCCGTAGCTGCAGAATCGCAGCGGGATCTGGACGAGGGAAGCGAGAGATCATGCTCCAAGTGAAAGAGTCGAGTAGGTCCCGCCACGATTCTGCAGCCGCGACGCTAAGAAACCGCACGGGCAATCCGTCTATCTTCTTGAGAAGGACTGCTGAATAAAATGAGAAACTATAAAGCTAAATAAAGTAACTATTTACCTATAGTTTCCAGTTGAGGAGTGATGTCCAAGTCTTCCTGTGCACAGGCTTCCTTTGTGACATTATCAGTGGAGATCATCTAGAAGTCGATAGAGATATATCACTCAAAACTTCTAGACATTAAATAACACGTACCAGGAATGAAGGAGTCAAATCGTGGAGAAAACGTCCCCAATTTGGGTCAACAGGACTAGAGTAGTAGACCAAATCCTTGAAATATAGCGAATCAATTGAAAACATCTAGAGGTAATACGAGTAATTGAAACAAACCTTCGAAAATGGACCGGTAGATATATGAGCAATCGCGGTCGCACGGGCGAACGCGAGCGTAGTGTCACGAGCGAACATCGACGCAAAATCGGTGAACACCACTAGTTTGAATTTTCCACCAAAATTTACAAATTGTTGAAGAAATCTATCAAGCTAAAAAATATTCAAATTAAGAACACCCATTTAACATCTGCATCTATTACAATGAGTTACCTGCTTAGTAAGAACAAGTGACTGCCCAGCAAGCGTCCAATCATGATATGAATGTGCAAGACACTCAACGATTAAACTGTCTAGCGAAATGACAAAAATCTCTACATCAGCGAACTCGGAGATGATATTCCGATACACACATTCGAATTGCGTTATCATCTGAAATACATTCCGTCAAAGGCAACACAAACGGAAATCAGGACTAAGGGGATCGCAGCCAAGCGCATGAAAGATTACATCCCGTCTCCTTGTTTTTTCTCGCGGATGTGGCGCTATTTCTTGATTTCACTCGAGTTTCACGTTTCTCTAACCCACGTATAAGACAAAAATTCCAAAACAAAGGTTTCCACGACTGCTGTTTCAAGACTGTCTAGTCTCTGAAGGCCACATGAATGGTAAGCACAACTAGTAATGGAAAATAGATTCTTAATATCTTATTTTCCGAAGGATTTTGCCGGACAGCCCTATGAATACCAGTCGGCAGCACGTGCTTTTGAATACCCCCTGGGATTGCAATTTTGATAGGTTGTGGCTCTATTTGTGTGGGGGTTCTGTGTGTGGTCCTATGCATCTCACATGTGGTAGAGCAGAACATGTACATATACGCAGTGAGTTCATAACTGGTCTTATACTCGTCATACTAGTCACCACTAAAACATTCTAAAATTTGCGGTTGACTCACCAACGAGTGTTTATGTTGTAATAGATTCTAATCTATAGCGGGAACTGCTAAAAGCAAAATTCGTCCGAAAAACTGTGTCACTAGCTACACTGTAAAAAATTTGAACCGTAAACAAGACGTGCCAAAGCAGGAATTGATTTCAGTGCTCCTTTTCTGGTTGAAAGGTCACATATTCTTCATCTAATCATCTCAGACTCAAAGATAACTTTCACTTCTTCGGAGCATGCTTCTATCACTGCCCTTAGAGCCTGGTCTTTTTGTGGAAGTCTAAGGCCTATGAGATACTTGACAACGACGCTGTAACCAGTTAGTGCACAACTGTCCATACACCAGCATACTGTTCTACTCATGCACGGGTGTGTGGTGCGATGTGGGAACTTGTGAAATTTTGTTTTGCCAATCTTCGTTCATCTTCTTTACAGCGCCCATGTCACTGTGACGTGTACCATAGGCCTTAGGTGCACGATCTTTTGGCCTCAATTCTGCGAACATCCCGACTGCGACGAAAGCTTATTTTCTGTAAAATGTGCTACTTTGAATCGAACTTAATAAGATGACTGCTGCTTCTTGGACAATTAATTCGTAACAAAACAGCACTCCTCTCGCTGTGTGCGCCACGCATTCCATTCTCACTCCAGTGTAGAAGTAACATAGTTAAAATCGCTTTTAAACTATCCCCGTTGAAAAAAAAAACTCACATACGGATATTTCCCTGCTAGCACGGGATGCATAATTGAGATTACTCAAGGTAAACATGTTGATGCCACTGTTAACTATGTGTGAATTTACATTGTGTTGACGCGTTTATCCTGATTAATCTCAATGATGCATGCGGCATCTAGAGTGCATAGATATGGAGTGTTGTATTCAGGAAAAACGGCGCAGCCAAGCTTCCAAACGGCTACCCACCTTTTTCATACTTGTAGTCGTATCAAAGTCGAGAACAAGAACCTCGTCGGCAGTCTCCAAGGACTCTTCAGATGCAGCACTACCAACGGAAGCGCTGTCATCGTCGGAGGACTGAAACGGCTAATAGTGAAGACTAGAAAATTACTAACAGCCTGAACCAGGAAAAAGATGGTGTAAAATCTCTGGAAGATTAAAGGCAGTAATCGTGGCTTCGGAACTCAACAACCCCAACCTCTATTTAGGCATTACTTTTCGAGGTTAACCATTCAAAAACTTATTATTCTTCACAAATAGGCCTCAAAAGAATTGAATTGATTATTGAAATCAACTTACGGTGTCAGTGTCCTTGGTGGATCCTGCCACAGAGCTCTCAAGGATAGCGGCTTTCTCGAGACTTTTGGCAATAGACGGCTGGCGTGCTCGTGGAAGAATCACTGGTTTCTCCACCACTACGACGTCAGTATCGCTATCTAAACACCAACCGGATACATCTCTGGTTGATTAAAAAAATAACTTTGACATAACATAAGTGCACTTCCTAGACGCTAACAAAGAAACTAAGGAATAACTTGTAAAGATCTTATGGCGGACGAAGGTAAATCCTCATCAGCAAAGAAATCATCGATGACCAAAGTAAAAAAAGCTCACCACCGCTGTCATCCCAGTTGCCTGACATATCCTAAACTGTTTTGCCCGTATTGAGACGTTGAATTCACGACCTGGAAGGAAAAATTCGTTACTAGGGAGGCCTCAATCTGCTACGGAGTTGTACGAGACAGGTGCGCAAACGGTAGCACTGACCACTACACAAACACCGTATAAACAGAAAGGGCAAAGAAAATCGTAACTTGGCGCACTGGTGGAGCGACGGCTAACTCGTCCAGCTAGCCTTGGGGCAACGTGACAACTCGTACGTTCAAGGAATTTTCGAGAAAGGCATATGATTAATCTGGGTAGTAATTGAGTAATACTTTCAGGTTTTGAACTTTTTTGAGGAGAAATGAGGAGGAGAATTCAGATTGTCGGTGTCTACGTGGTAATTGAATGATTCTCGGGAACCTGTTGTCTGGAATTTGGCAGTGGAGCAGATTTTTTGAATGGAGCGCCGTAGTGCACGATTGGTTGAAATCACTGGAAATTTGAAAGGAAAATGAATAACTATTATTCGGTGAAGGTAGAGCTATTTTGATCTATTTCGAAGCAGATACAAGAACAAACCGTGTTCCATGTAATTAGTCTTGTAAAGAAAGCGGGACAAGGTCGACTTTCAATGCAGGCTAAATAGGACAGCAATGCCGTTCTAGCGTTGTTTAAATGTCGCTCCAACCTTTGTTTTTCAGTTTTCTTCATGTCTAGAACTGCTAGAACAAACAAATTGATCAATGCAGTAGATGGAGCAATACCGTCCGCATATTTTGGAACGTAATAAAACCAAGAAGAATCCCAATATACGTTAGACTTCAGTGGTCTTGACCCACTCGCATGTGCTGCACCACCTAGATGGTGGCACTCTAACATCCTGCGTGTCCTCAAGTTTCATTGATATCACTTTTCACATTCCTGTACAATCCTGCTGCTTCATGTTCGAACCTGTTCAAACACGTGGAGCGGCGCGTGCTTGCGGGCCACGATCCCTCCCTCGTGTTCAGGAACTAGCAAAGGTGTTACTGCTACAAATACATTGAAATTTTCGTTGCAATGTATCAGACTTGTTCGTTGAAATCAATTATAGCGCATCAATGCCAAAATCGAACCAGTTTACAGAGTAATCGCAAGTGCATTTCGGTTTTTGAACAGGTTTTATAGGTCTGATAGGCAAGCACTGCATAGCAATCGATTGCTGGAATACACATCTATTTTCTGAAACTTCCAGAATTGCTTCAGCTGCAGTGCTCCAACGCCAAATGTGATGACGAAGCTTGTTTCTTCCATGAAAGCTTACACTCTGACACCAACGTCTTCATTCTCGTCCAGTTCTCCTGCTTCCTGTTTAAACGTGTTCAAGCAAGATGTACGACGAGTACGCAGGAGCCCCAAGTTTTGAAATCTGCTCTACTAGCACAAGTTAAGCTCGAGTCATATAGTAGTCGCATTGATTGAACTTGCTTCTTGTGCGATGACTCATGTGTCACATGTGCTGTAAAGAATGCTAGTTCTATATTTTGCCGCCGCGTTGAACGTCTTCTTCTTCTGCAATTCGTCCAGTTCTTCTGGATTCTCAGCTGAAATTAACTTGAGACTTTTCAGAAACAAGAGGTTGTTACTCTGAGCTGTTTCTGGTTATGGTTTTAATTATTCGTCCTCGAAGTTATAGTTTATACCGATTTTTCAAAACTTCATTTAAAATACTCGGAAGACACATTGTGTGGCTTGAAAATTCGTTCACAGTCCTGTCATTCTGTCTAGGTTTTGGTCCCTTTGCACCGCATCGCAACCGCAAAACCGCCAGTTCGATTGCCAAGTTCTGACATGTCCTAACACGTGGCACCTAACGAGTTACGGCAAGCAGGACTGTTAGAACCCGTTAGGCCCGGACTATCACATGTCAGGGCTTGTCAGATTCCATGTGTCACCATAACATGACGTGGTATTGGTTAACAATGTGGTGCCAGCGAACGAGCGCAAATTAAATCAGGATGACCACTATATACTGCAAGTTTTTTTTCTTTTCACGTATTTGGAGCATTGTCGCCACATATCACCACGAACACATTCTAATGTTCTATAGAGTTCATGTAGACGCCATTTAATCTTTCAAATTTGCCAATAAGTAGGTACGGCATTGTTGCAACTTTTCGTGTTCTATTTTAAAGGCAGTACCCACTGAAATCCTGGCATTGGAGATTTCCCAAATTTCGGGGTTTTTGGGGACGGTAAACTCATAGGTAGGAATGAAACTGCGTGAAAGATGCGAGAAATGCAAGGCAAGGAGCGGACGCGTGCTCCGCTCCAGGGTGTGCGCGCGTCCCGCCACGAAACCCTGTCAAGGGTACGTATTGCGCACATCCACTGCGCCAGACCACCCACCGCGATAGCGTTAGTTGGCGCGTCGTAGCCTTAAAATCCGTTTACTTCTCATGATTCTGCTCTGGTTGTAGATGCATTCACACTTCCAGCTGATACAATTTTCTCAAATGGACTCACGGTGCTCCAGACACTGGTAGAAAAAAATGAACACAAAAAAACGGCACGAAGACAAAAGATTTTCGAAGAAATTCTTGGCGAACTAAAATCTGCATCCAACACAACGATAGTTGAGTATCCGTGCAGATAACCTGCTTTTCTCTCATTTCTCTCCAATTGATGCACACTTTCCTGCGGGGTGGCAATCGTTTGGTGCGGTCCAATTATAAGCGCGAGACTCGAGGTATGCTTCAGGGGTCATTACCGTCTTCGCACCTCGCTCGCGCCTCTAATTGTGGAAATCACTTGTAGCGCCCATCATACGATGTGGGCGGCTCTTTAAAAAATTATGGCTATCGTGATCCGCAGTACACATTGCGCGTGATGCCGCAGTTGTCGTTAATGTCAGCGGAGTAAAGGCAGTACTCACGGTAGTTTCGTTCCCTCAGATTTTGTCTTGCAACCCTTTGCTGACGGAGATTAATCTTTGGTGTACATAGTATATGAAACAACTTTGTTCCATGATCATCTTCTTTGGGGGTGTACTCTACGGGACGGCTGCAATACCTAGTCGTCGCCCGCGACTGTTAGTCCGAGTTGTCTCAGCAGCTGCCTTGACTAACTCTAGAGAACGCAGACTGCGAGAGCAACGGGTGTCAATGTTGCGGAGGCGCGAGTGAGGTGCGACATCTTCGCACCTCACACAATTAGCGCTCGATCGCACCAAACGCTATACACCCCGTCATAGCGTCTTAGATGGATACTAATTGGTTTGACAGTTGTTTTCACGAACTTCCAAGACCTTCTTCTCTCATATGTAAGTAGAGGGGGAATTTTGATTTTCATCGAACTCCGCGTCACAAGATGTGACACTCAGAAACTTCCACGCGTCCCCTTTGCTCCAGAACATGTGCTGTTATCAGAAGAGCGCACGTGAATGCCTTCGCATGCATCATTCCCATGTTTTATCATTGAAACTGGCTCCATATACGGGAAGAACTCAATTCAACTGGCTCACCGCCCCCTCAGGCCCCGGCACGAGGTCTTCCCCAGGCCAAAATCAAAACGAAGCCCCCTTTGAAAAATCAAAAATTTGCGAAGCCCCCTTTGCACATAAAAGTGCTGGAATCCACCAGCAAACATTGGCAGACGTCAAAATTCAAAATATTTATTATAGTAGCGACCCCTGGGGTCGCTATAAAGTTTGTATGCAGCAGCCACTTCACTCGTCATAACGGAGAGAGAAGTCTGAAAACCGCACGATTATAGAGAGCGGCTGCGTGACAAGACGTATGTACGCTACGGAGCTGTGATTGGTCGATTCATGTGCGCGTCGCGGCTGCAGCCTTCAAACGTACGAGCAGCGGCGCGGTTGCGTCGCGGCGTGCGTCTTGACCGCCTCCCCATAGAAAGCAGATTTCATCTGTGACGTTTGATCGGTGAAACCATCTCGCCTTATACAAGAGGAAACGCGTTGAAACTAGTCCGCGGCGTTGTTCGATTGGAGCACATATTCTGCGGGCTTGGACTCCGTAGGATTTTAAGGACTCCTGCGCTGTGTAAACGCAACGGAATGAATTGAAATCTTCAGTGACAAAAGAACTATAGGGGTGCAACAAGTTTATATTGCGAAAGCCCAAAAATTATGTGAATCAAAAAAGTGTATGCTCGTTATGTATTCTGAATGCCAAATTACCTCGAGTTAGCAACACTCCGAGAACTCCTATGAATTCCATACTCCACGGATCGAATCCATCAAGTGCTTGAACGATGAAGCGGGCTTTGAGGAAAAAGTGTATGCCGCAGAAGCCCAAAAATTATGTGAAAGAAAAAAGTGTATGCTCACTAAGTGACTTAGGTCGCCCTGGGCGACCTAGAGGGCGACCTGAGGTCTCCCTCACATATATCCTTCGCGCTGTACATCGTTTCTGGCAATACTGAGCATACAGTTGTAGTGCTCTCTTAGATCTCTCCATACTCCAATTTTCAAGCCCAGTCTTAGAGTCTGGACTTCGCAGCAGCTCCACGAAATTTCCGGAAAAGGGTTTTCGCGTATATCTTCCGAGCGGTACATAAGTTTTGGTCGTTCTTTCAAACAGCTGTAGTGCTCCCTTAGTTCTTTTGTCAGCGAAGATATCATGTCATTTGGTTGCGTTTAGACTGCGCAGGTATCCTTAAATCCTACGGTGTACGTGGAAAATGTGCTCCAATCGAAATAGTTGGACCGGACAGTCGCCTGGCCGCTTACAGCATGAGCAGCCTCCTTGAAGCCATTTTTCGGCATAAGTCGCCCCTATTACGCTGCTCAAAGAGCGAGCAGCCTTGTTGCAGGCCATTTTTCTATCCGCCTATATTTTTTCCGGGGCTCCGCCCTGGACCCATGTACGAAGCCCCCTTTGCTTTTCGGCCCTATTACGAAGCCCAGCTTGCCCCCGGGGAGACCTGTGCTGGGGCCTGCGCCCCCTCACTTCCTGTGCTGGTGCCTCGAACTGGCTGGGTTATTTTTGAGAAATTTTCTAATGAGCTGTGATCACAGCAAAGCCATTTCGGTTCGCAAAAGCTCATTTGCTTTGATTTTTTACATCGATGTGGATGCTTCCATCGTCTGGATTCGAACAATTTCGGTTGATTGCCATGCACCACTCTTTGCACTTTCGCAGTAAATTGAACTGGACCTGCTCGAACGACCTTTGTGCTACTTCGCGTCGCACCAGCTGCGAAGTGCCGCTGGAATCGTCTACTCTTCCACAGATCCCGCCGATATCCCTGTTCTCAGTTATGATTGATACTTCTTCTTGTCCAAGCGTGTCCAAACACATCGTGCGAATGGGTCCATACGGCTGAATTCTCCTATACATCGAATTCCAAACGGCCATAGACAAGGGGTGGGAACGCGGCGCGGGCACTCTGGTTGTCTGCTGCGCCTTTCGAGGCAGCGGGAAATCACTAGGTATCGGATTTTCTCCGTGTCTCCGCCCAGCAGGCCTGCTGCCTCGGTGCAGCAGACAACCAGAGTGCCCGCGCTGTGGTCCCGTCCCTTGTCTACGGTCGTTTGGAGTTCACTGTATGTATCCTCCGTTCAAAATGGACTGACCGTCTTGCTGGTGAAGGGATGTGTTCCACGCATGTCCATATCATTTCCGGGGAGCTTGCAACATGATAATGCAGCTAGAGATTAGCGCATTAAAAAAGGCGTTTGCTCCATTATCATATCATGCTGGAGTGAACCTAGAAATGATGCGGGCGCACGTGGAATGCATGTCCTCAAGTAGCACGATGGTCCTTTCTTTTTCAATCAAGGGTTACTATGTATAGTCCTTGTCAAAAAGATGAACGGATTGCGTGTGCGGTTTAATAGTGTTGCGACTGCAGAATCGCGGCAGGACCTACTCGACTCTCTCATTTGGAGCATGCTTTCTCCGCATCCCTCGTCCAGGTCCCGCCGCGATTCTGCGGCCACGGAATCCGTCTATCTTCTTGAGAAGGTCTGTATAGCGGATGATGGGAGAAGTGCAGTGTGAGTTTTCGTATCTACAGAGACGCAGACGTTAGACAGCTTCTCACATTTTTGCCAAAGAACCGTGTATTTGCACTGTATACTACCTTTCTGGCTTTTTATTGTAATGTAAGCGGATAATTCGTCAAGTTCTCTGTGAGGTTTCATATTTCCACGTCAATAGTCGATTTTGCATGAGTCACTTGTTATGGCGCAGAGGGCGATAGGTCTTGCTGAAGTGCGCCACTTATCTGCATCATTCTTTTATTAGTACACGGTGCTTGGCAGTGATTATTTGTTTGTCGATCAGCTGCCGATTACGAAACAATTACTACATACGCTTCCTTGCCTTTGATTTGCTCTTCAAGTATAATATTATCTCCTCTACACAGTTAGTAGGTACTGAATCGAGCCAGCCGGTCTTTTACTGTTTGTATCTCCTTGTCAAATCGTTTCTGACAACTTTGCAACCTCTAAGTTCCATTCCTTCATAGAATCTCAATTTGTCCTCTCGCTCAGCTGCCCTTTTGCAGCTGTGGCGTGCAAATGCTAGGCATATGATAGGCAAACAGTCGACCGTCTATTTTCCGATTCGTCACGCTTCGTACAAGCGATAACGATTGTTTCAGCTGGTTGTCCTATTCCGATGAAAGTGTGAAATGATCTCACAGGATGGCGAAGAGTACACAATTGATTTCAGCAGAAAAATTGGCAGCGGTGCATACGGAAATGTGAGGTTTCACTTTTTTATCTTTTCAAATTTCGTGTCTATCAATGTCGGCACTATTCCACATTAGGGGCTCCAAAATTTTCAATTTGTTCCCGTCGAAGCTTGGTATAGGGAAGTTATTTGAGGTGCTGAACACGAATATCGTATCCATTTTGTACCGTAACCCCATTTTGGTACGGTTACGGTAGGGTAACTCAAAATACGATACCTCATGGAATTCGCTCAAATTTTGCACAAGGGGGTTATTTGAGCTGCTGATCACGAATATCAACATAATTTTACATGCCACCTTCGTCTTCTCCCTAAAAGTGTATCTTCTGAATTTCCTACCATATAGTACCATCTGTTTCAAAAATCAGAGCAATTCAATGTTTTGCGTGTAGCTACACAAGACACGTCAAATCTTGGAAATTGAGCGCTATCAGTGACTGGAAACGTGCCAAAACATGTCTCGCCTATAACAACTGGCGAGACTTACCTCATCTTGGAAGCCTGCCAAGTGGCAAGATTGCTGAAACAGACAGTACCTACCGTATCCCTACAAAGATGGGGTTACGATACAAAATGGAGCTTGTGGTGACGTTTCCTAATGCGGCGCTGACAAATTACAGTGGGCGTCAATGGCGGTGACCCGTCTGCGGCCTCGAACAGAACGCTGCGCGACCGCGCCGCTCACGCTAGAATCGTCGCTACAGTGGCCTATCTGGGTTTTCTTGATAGTTTTTCATCATATTTGATGATAACTAGTAAGAAAACTAACTGAGTATCAAGAAAACCCCATAATTTGATGTCCCGGAGAGGATTCTCGCTCGAGCGGCGCGGTCGCGCAGCGTTCTGTTCGAGGCCGCAGACGTGTCACCGCCACTGACGCCTACTGTAACTACGCATGGGGTTTTTCCAAGGGGAGGGGGATGAGGCTTTGTTGTTTTTACTCAAGCGAGTCAAAGTGGCTATCACTTAAGCTGAATAACGGATCACTGTGACCAAAATCCGCACAGAAAGTTTTTACCATCATGTTTGAGCATAAAAACAGTCACTCACGCCTATTTGCAATGTAAGATTTTTTTTGTAGTCGATTGCGTTTATCTTATTGTATTAGCCTGTTCAGGTGCATCCGGGAAGAGCTTCATCTGGCAGAACTGTAGCAGTTAAATGTGCTCGAGATGCAAAAGAAATTGTAGCTGCGCGAAAGGAAGTAGAGTTTTATCGCCGTTGTGCAGGCGCACGTAATATAGTAAAGGTTGGTTTTCGAAGAATTTCGCGGGGTTGTTGTCACTGCATTAAAAATTTCGATTTTTCAGTATGTTGGGAGCCAGCACAAAAATGCTACCGATCATTCCCCTGAACGTTTTTCTTTCGCAATGGAACGCGCATTATTTTCACTTGACAAACTAATGAAACAAGTCCGACATTTGCGTGGACTCCCAAAAGATATCATAGTGGATCTTCTAGTGGATTCAAGTATGTTCTAGTTTTTTTTTTAAATTATACTATTATGTATGTGATCATTTTTCACTATGTGATAATTTTTTAAAATAACGTTTCCCACTTAGCCTCTGCTCTGAATGCTTTAAAAACTCGTGGGATTGCTCATCGAGATATCAAGCATCTCAACATACTTGTTTTTCCTGGCCAGCGGAGAGGGAGAAAGTAAGTATTGTTGGCATATTTTTGTATTTTTCTTTAATTCGCATGATGTGATTATGTCCCGCGTGAGCGTGAGTTTTCCAGATCACAATATCTATTCAAATTTTGTGACATGGGAGTGTCGAGTTTCGTCCACGAGGGCGGGGTCATGCAAACCTTAGTTGGCACACCACATGCGTTGGTAAGTTTTTTTTTGTTTAACTTTATTTGAACATGGTAATTCTGTGATTTCGCGATGATCCGAGCGTACTTTTGCGCCACACTATTTAGATATCTCTGTAGATTAATTTAGTGCCCTGCAATGGCAGATGCTCATGCCAACCGACAGGCTAAAACACGTGCTAATTACACCAGAGAAGAGTGCGATTTATGGTCACTCGGCTGCACCTTTTATTACGTGGCCACTGGAAAATCACCATTCCCTATTGATACAAAAGATAGCAATGTTTATGCCCATGCGGTTGCGGAGGCGAATCGACCTGAAGGTTTGAAATGATTTACTACAATAGTTGGTAAAAAAAAAGAATGTTCTTATTTTATGTTTTTTAGGAGCGATATCAGCGGAGAGGGTTAGCTTTGATGCGAATCGGTACATGTATAAATACGGTTACACCATTCCAAACGACTCCTATCCAAAGTATGTTTTTGTGTTTATTGGTCAGCACTTACAAATTAGCTTCAATAAAAAAACAGTGTTGTGACCCGTCGTAAAGACGCTGCAGCCCTTCCGATTGCCCTTCCTAGGAATGAGCGAGGCCTGGTAATTCAGAGTTATATAGTTGATTCGTTTTGACAGCGCATTTTCCGCAAAGTAGCCCTGCTGGCATTGGAGCACGCAGCGCGGTTGGTCAAACAGCTGACCCACAATCGATCCGGATTCGTTGACAAGTTTTGTCGCTTCTTCACTTCTGTAGTTGTTTTATGAACTAAGAGCGAACAATATAAGAGGAAACAAGCGATAAAACTTACCAAAATTGTCGGATTGATGGTGGATCACCTGTTTGACCGACCGCGCAGCGTGGCCAAACGCTAACAGAGCCGCTGTCGCGGGAAATGCACTGTCAAAACAAATCAACTGTATATGATCGCATAGAGGAGTTGTGATCGAATTCTGCAGTAAACCCTTGTTGAGTAACTTCTAGTGTTCTCCAAGGTCAGGTTAAACTAACTTTTCAAAATTTTTTCCATAAATAGCTGACGAAATATGAGTAGTTTCCTCCCGTCTATCTTTGAGCAGTTTGCATTGTGTAGTTGTACAAATTTGCACCTTGAACTATTGGTTGAAGCCTGCGTATCCAGTCGTAACTGACCTGAGGATTCCTAAAAGAGAGCTTTTTTTGTTCACCTGAATCGCAATAAGATGCTTAGTTCACAGAAGTCACGTAATGTGTTTCGAATATATTTCTTTTTATTTTAAATCATTTCCTGAGTTTTATTAATTGCATATTGTATGTTACTGCCAATCCGGCTTACTCAAAAACGAGATATTGCCCGTTTTCTTCGTTAGGGACAGATGAGTTAGCAGAATTTACCTAAAATTGGGCGTTTTGTCAGTGGTTTTAATTGGAATGATGCATAAACTAGTGTTTCAGGTGGTTCCGCCATTGCCTCGCAAAATTGATAGCGACACTGTTCAGTAAGGAGCCTACGCTAGAGTCTCTTGATGAGATGGTTTCGGCTTTGGAAAAATCTGTCGAAAAGAAGTTCATTTCCATCGAGTCAATGGAAATCTTCAGCTATTGTGACTTGAAGGATGTGCCTCAATTCAGGTGAAGATTTCCCACATGATTTCATCGTTAGAAATAGCAAACTTGCACCTAATATCCGTTCATATGAAAACTAGCTGCAAGCTGCACTAATTTGCACCTATGCTCGAGTGATTTTAAAATGATGGGAATCATAACCATAACTAATTTGGACAATTTACACCGTTATAGTCGTGGATATCCAACGCTCAAGGATGAACTGAGTTTGAAAGATGGTGTCAAGTACCAATTAATCTATGAAGATGACTTGGTTGTTTTCGCTGATGCAACGGAAAGTGGGAAGCCTCATCAAAACTCGCCAATTCTATTCCCATTACTTACTGATATCCCGTGGACACCCAAGATCTGGTGGCGGACAATTCAGGACAAAAAAGGTAGGAATATTCTCTTCCAACTTTTTCCACCGTTCCCAATGAATGGGAGTTAAGGTCCCAGCAAAAATGGGGAAGAATCATCTCGCACGGCTCGAATAGATATGCATTCACAAGTAGGAGACGCTTTGAACGATTGTGATAAGATCCTGGATGTGGTCGAGATGTCGAAAAAAATTCTTCGCGTGCAGTTGGAGAGGGTAATTTTCAGTTAGTTTGGTAAATTTTGAGCTATTTCTGTGAACACATGATTTTAGATCAAGAGCAATCTCGAAAGTGTTCATGAGAAGACGTTAATGCCAATCCGCTTTACACTCTACGCAAAGATGCAATCTTTCGCTCTTTTGCCGTTCCTCAGTGAAGAAGCCGACAAGGTTGGATTGATGACATTCTGTTTGCAAGTCTTTGAACTTCTTTTGAGTTTGCAACTCAACATTTTCTGTTTTTTTTTTCATTGTTCTGCGATTTTTTGTTGGTGTCCATAACTGATACGAGAATCAATCAAGTTCTCATTGAAACCGAATGTTTGGCTTTTTTTACGTGAAAATTCAACAGCTTCCGAAGGTTTATGATTTTTTTTCAGACAGTGATGGACCGTGTGTGTGAGATGGCCGGTCGCGCAACGAAAGAGCTTGAGAAATGCGTAGGTGTGTTTGAAATTTTCACGTATTCAGTTTGTTCTAGTAGGAATAAGGGCTTGGTTCGCCTCAAACCAAGGATACAGCTATATCAAAGAAAATACCCGCAGAAATGCGGATCCTATTGGTGCATTACTACAGATGGACTATTTTGCGCGCCCATCCACGGATGATGGTTTCTGTTTTCGTGCGATTGAGTACGAACGAACAGGAGGTGTCAGTACTGAGAAGCTGGAAAAACTCAGCGTCGCAAATTACAAAAGTATTCCGTTGACGATATAATTGAATGTTTTCGGGCAGATAAGAATTCGGGGGACAATTTTGGGCGGTCAAGTCTTGGACTGTAGGACAAACTCCTTGGATTGTAGACCTCCTTCACTATTGCCTGTTTATCCCGTTTATCACATTTATCCAGACTTCGTGGATGCAGCATCCGTCAGAATCAACACCATGGGATCAGTTAATGGTAAAAAAGTGGCAATTTTTGATATATTAGGTGCTCGTGTTACGCCTTGGACTGTCAGCTTATTGAAGAGAATTACCCAGCCATCTGTACATCAGTGAATAATTATTTTGATGATATGGCCGTTAGAATGTATAGGAAGTGGGACGAGAACAGTCATCACTCAAGAATTTCAGCTTTAAAGGCAGCACTCACGAAAAATTTCATGTTCGAGTTTTCGCTGAACTTTGAGGTTGTTAGGGACGGTGAACTCATAGGCAGTGGTGAAACAGCGTGAAACACGCCGTAAAACGGGAAATGAAGGCACTGTCTCCCATGCGTCCACAGCGCGGACGAGTTTTCCGCTGAGAGTATGCGCGCGTATCGTCACGAATTCTCGTAGATGGTGCGCATTCTATACCCTACACTGTACACTATTCCATATACTACATGATACATCAAGCTAGACCACTCGTAGCATACCTAATCAGTAGCGTTAACTGGCGTGGCGGACAGCAAAATGACCACGCTCGCGTCCTTGTCCAAGGCAATACCTCCGCAGATAGGCGGTTATTCCTTGTGTTCAACTTACCTTTGTGATTGCCTAGCAGCCGGCTTCACGGTAAGCGACTCACCTGGAAAGTGAAAATCTCCGTGGGTGCTGCCTTTAAGCTATTTTTGGGCCGATTGAAAGCGAGAAAATTATGTCATACAACATTTTTCCCTTCATTCGTTGACAAACCTCTCATATCTGTCATTTTACAGCTTTCCTGAATCAATCTCTGGATTCGGCCACGGAATGTTTATCAGAGCTGGATAAAATACAGCTGGAGCCAACAGAAATCCCAGGGGTTGAAGGTTTGTGGATGAATTTCCTGTTAAAGCTCATGTACCCCTACTATCCCTTATTTTGTTCATAATTAGATGAGTTGAATGATCTTCTCAATGATGATCCTTCCACTGGCGTGTTCCACTACGAAGAACAGTTGGCAGAGCAGTGCATTGCGAGGAGATCTGATTTAGCTGCTCAGCTATGTAATAACACTAAGAGTTCCGTAGTGCGCGTGTTGTTGAGGACAGCTCGGTGAGCGTTTTGAAGTCTCTTTTTCCCAAGGATTTTGTTATTTATGTATGCAGTACTCCTTTTGTTTAGGTTTGTTCTGGATATGTCGTCAGAAATCTCAAAATATCGCAACTATATTGATGACTACGTTTCACTCATTGAGAGACCTTTCCAAGAAATGAAGGTAGGCGTGGTTTTCAAATACGTATGCTTGGCTTGTGTTATATTATTTGTATTCGTTTTTTGTGAATAACTGATTACTTTTCTCCTTGATCTTTTAGTTGTTTTGAAAACGTGGTGTTCAAGGCAATTCTGTCGCACTGTTTTAGAATTGTATGGAGAGGATGCAGGCTGAACACAAACTGGATGAACGCAGCTTCCAAAAAGCGTTACTGTACTATAAGCGGCCAGCTAAGTGGGTGATACTTTATTACTTTTGACTGTCTTTCTTTTCTCTCCTGGATTTGCCTCAGAAAGTGATTTTCTTACAGCATTATTGCTCAAACACGTCTCATTCGCGAAAAGGTCTCTCAGGTTTTCGACTTGGTTCAGCAGGTCAACAATTCCAAGTGATGTTTGTTAAAGACATGCGAATTTGATATGTTATTTGTATTTATACCTGTACAACAATTCCATCTTGTCATTCTGAAAATCAAGCGCTAGTTCATGGCTAGTTTTTTTGTGTGTCTGTCACTAATCTTCTCGCTAATTGTTCTACAGTCATTTACTCCGGTTACCTTTTGCCTCTTCTCCCGATGTTTCCCCATTTATTTCCCGATGACAGGTGCCATTTCATACATGTATAACGCCGAAGATTTAGACACTTGTTCAACGTATTTATTTGTAACATTTGGTTCATATTATACATGTTTTTAGGATAAATGTACAGTTTTGTTAGCTTGTGTTTGGACCCGCGGGAAGCCGTCTTGAGCTCGACCTACTTTATTGTCGTTGTTATAATAAGGGATGAACGATGCAAGATATGTATGGAGCAAGAGATTTAAGTGCGTTTTAAGGCATCAATTTAGCGAGTTTTCGGGTCCTCAAAAAACTTTGGGGGCGATGATCATGCTTTGCTCACTTGATCTTGACCTTCACTTGTAAGCGAGTAGTATCTGGTGCGAAAATGAGCGGAATTAGCTCCAACTTGCTGTAGATAATTTCCATTTCTGGAGTAGAACTGCCCAAAGTGCTCCGCGAGAACTGGTCCCCGGTTCTCCTCTTGTGAGATGGCGAAACGATGGAGGGTAGGGTGCGTGAATCTTACGGGCATTCGGTGAAACGATGCATATACAGCAGGAAAAATGTAGTGATGTATGATTTTTTTGGAAAAAAAGATGGTTGTCGAGTGTTTTGCGGGCTTCTCGCCTTCCTAGACTGATTTTCCGATTACCGCACAATTTTCCCTATCCAGTGTCTGCAAATATGTTCGCTGTTGAAAAGGACTATGATAATAGTAGCGTTATTCGCATCTCCTTACATCTTATCTGGATTGAAACAATATGGAGATCAGTTCTCGCAGAAATATGACATGCCCTGAAAGTCGGCTCAAATCTTATTTTCAGTACTATCACTATTAGGAAGGATGGAACACGTGAGGAAGTTGCTGCCGGTATTAAGCAACAACTTGCGAAAGGTTAGTTTTGGCTTTTCTATGCCTATTTCATTTCTGCTGCCTTGGGCAGAGTTTTCTTTGCTAAAAAGCATAATGAGAAATTATTTGTCGCTCGATGACTCGTTTATCCTATTTTTTCTCCTATGCTAAGCATGGAAATCGCAGAAAGCTAAAAAGCTGCAAGAAACTATTAGGAAGGCTGATTTTCTCACTCTACAGGGTTCTTGTGGGAAGATTGCGGTGATCGGCGGATCTATAGAATACACAGGAGCACCGTTTTTCGCCGCAATATCTGCGCTGAGATTGGTAAGTTCCACGCCGAAACCTCGGTGAAATTTATCTACAGTAAGCTTAGATGGGTGCGTTTTTTGCGGATTCGGGATGCACGGAGCACGGCCGCGCTGCTCGCGCTGGAATCGCTGTCGTAGTAGCAGATCGGGGTTTTATTGTTCGTTTTTCGCCCTATTCCGTGTTGATTATCAAGAAAACCCAATGGTTTGGTATCACGGGGACAATTCCGTTGCGAGCGGCGCGGTCGCGTCGCGTGCTTCATGAGTACGCGCAAAATCCACCTCTATTGACGCTCACTGGACGTGCATACATGATTAGCAGCCAGTAAATGTTATGTAGAGAATCTTTTAGAATTAGGCTACTGTAGTCGTGATACTGCTTATATTTTTAGTTTTCCTTTTAAAATCAAGGCTGACCCTTATTTTCTCCAGCCAATATTTTCCTTTATCTTCGCTGACAAAAACGCACCTTGGTTCCAGGGTGCGGATTTGGTTCATGTTATGTGCGCGCCCGAGGCTGCACCTGTCATTAAAGGATTTTCTCCAGAATTAATTGTTCATCCAGGCCTTGAACCAGAAACTGTCATACCAGTGAGTACGCACAAATTACACGAGTGCCGACAGGTCAAAGATGTAAACGTATAGAAGCTCGAAAGAATGGATGCTATCGTTCTGGGACCTGGTTTGGGACGAAATCCACGCTTAGCACCTTTGTTTGGAAATGTGCTGGAATTTGTGAAAAAGACAGATGTTCCGTTCGTGATGGATGCGGTGAGTTGTGAAGCGATGCCTCTTTAGATCCAGCATTCTTATTCATTAAATCCTGTGTTTTAGGATGGCCTGTGGTTCCTTTGTGAAGCTATCCGCGAAGGCGTTCCTCCACTACCTTCAGCAATTCTCACTCCAAATATTGTGGAGTTTTCAAGGTTGTGTGAATCGGCTCTCGGAATCCCTGATGTTCTGACCATAAAGGTACAAGTGTACTCTTGCTGGTTCGCTATTTAGCTTTTTTTCACTCAAACAGCGATAATTGGCATTCCACCTTTACGATTTGGGCTAGTCAAGCTGTAGCCATGATAATGGAACGAATGCAAACCTGCTCAAAGCATGCGTCATTTATGTAAACATACATTCTTAGGATCAGGACAAGCTGGAAGACTTGGCTTCACGTTTAAGTACACATCTCGGTACTTCATTGTTCGTGAAGGGACGTGTGGACATCATTACAAACCCTGATGGGAAAGGTTAGTTCCGATTCATAGTGTACTTGAATTGCCATGTCGTAGAATTTTTCACATGTCTGTAGATGTACCGTAGTGGTGCTATCTTAAGAGTGTTTGAGCGCAAAATCCAACTAACCACTTCTTCCTTCTGCATTTCTTTCTTTCTTGTTCTACTTCCAATGCCATCTCAAGCCATTATACAGCATCCATGCACTTTGTGATCGAAAATTACGTTTTTTTTTCACTGCAGTTACTCTCGGAGATGACGAGGGATGTCCAAGGAGATGTGGAGGACAAGGTGATGTGTCAAGTGGGACCCTAGCAATGTTCCTTTTATGGGCCACAAGGTAATCTACATTTTTGGTTGTCCGCGCGTACACTCATTTCTCAGTACAAAGAGAAAATTAGTAGGGGTATAAGAAGACCTAGTCGTTCCAGAAAATACTTGCCTCCAGCATCCACCGCCCGTCTGCTGGGCCGCGCCGCGCCTCCTATGCATTATCATACGTGCTGCGACATGGCTCAGTCGACGCGCAGTGTAGCGTGAGGCAAGAATTTTCCGGAAAGACTATAAGTCCTTCACCCCACGTAATTAAGTGATCTTGCGTCGTTCAGGGCCAGCCGCACACGGCTGAGCTGGCTTGAGATTAGAGGAACTCCATCTTCTTCCTCTTTTTTGTGTATAGTTTCCCTAATATGAGCTGATAGGAGAAAAGCGTAAAATTTGAAGAGAATGCGGTTAGCGAGAGAACTCCCCCCTTGTTATTCTAGTCGATGGGTTATAAATGTCCCCAAATTTTGCTTCAATGTATGAGACTTCTTCCAGAATGTCCTCTTCGAACGACGCCAAAAATGCAGCTGGTCTCGCCTGCAGTCAGCTGGTTCGCCGTTGCGCGAAGTTGGCTTACGCAAGAGTTGGGAGGTCAATGATCACCAGTGATTTAATTGACGAGATTCCGGGAGTTCTTCGTGAACTGGATAGCAAAAAAATATGAGGACTGCCCGAGTGTGTGATCCTTAGCAAAATATTGTATGTATAGCCGTGTAATAAATTTTCAACGTAGTATTGTAATTTCTTGTTTGTTAGTAATTTTCTGAAATCAGCCACAGTGAAATGGCGAGGTTCTTGGCTAGAGAGGATTCGGCGGACTTCAACGCTGTTTATAGCGATATGAGCTAAAATAACAAATCGAAATGGGATCGGCCGCTGGGTTTTCTCGCTGGATTTATTTTTGCAAATGTATAGTAGAAAATATTACATTCAGCTTTTCAGCTAAAAAAGAATCTGCAGCTAACCGAGAGAACTGTCATGGGACTGCAACGTTTCCTAGTTTACCATTGTCTGGGGCTTGAAAACTCATGAAATTCTGGAAATATGCTAGATCATTGCTGCACAAGATCTCCGATCAAATTATACTAGGAAGAACTCAAATATTCACTAGAAACCTTCAGAGAAAATAAAAACAATGGATAATTACGCGCGAACCTAATATGAACGGTGAATTGACCCTCAACTCTAAGGTGTCATGCCTTACATTTTCTTGTGTTGTCGGTCACTGTTCTGGCTACGGAGGTTCCCACCTGAACTTCGGAAGAATGTGGCATAAAAATGATTGAACTATAGAAGGTGAACTGTATATGAATACGAGCATTCTCCCGGAATTTGGCCATTGAAACGAGATCCTACGCTTGTTTTGGCAGTGCATGATCTAAGAACAATTTTACAAGATTTGGGTACAACCACGGATTTTTGGTGACTGCACAATTTACACGTCATTTTCTAGGATCTGCTTTGAAAATCCCCTTATCGAATATATTTCATCAAATTGAATAAGTGCGCTTTGACGGATATCTCGGTGTGATTCGGGTATTCCGCTATCCAGTGAATACTTACTGCGAAAACATGCATCCAGTTACTTCACTGCAAGACAGTATTACTCAAGTTTCTTACGAAGGAAGGATACTTGGTCAGTGTGGCCATTCATAGAGAGGTGTATATTGTCTTATGCAGCTTTCGATGCTAATTTCGAATCCGTTTTCAAAATCGGCCAAACTGCTCTCTGTGATGAGTTATGCCCATTTTACTAGCCATCTGCAATCCCTGAGATCAGTGTACAAAGAGGCCTCTTAGCGCAGAAATGAGCCTCTCCTGTTCCAGAGTGGCACTCACAGATTCGAAATCTTTCGAATTATAATACACACTGGCCAAACGTTGGAGTTTGTCAAAATGGGGTCATTATCACATTGCGGACAATGTGATGCACATGGTGCATCACAGCCTTCCGCCCCTAGGTGACCACGTGATGCACATGGTGCATCACGCCATAACTCTAAGCTCAAAACTGCTTTATTTCCTACGGCTCTTCCACAAAGCCACATTATCCAATACGGAGAACAACATGCTGGATGGGCCCGGTCAGAGCTCTTATTATGACAAAGTCTCAAATGAAGTGCGGTTTGGAAATCCAAGTTTATGTAACATCGATTTGAAAAGTTAGGATAGTATCACTCATTGAAGTTGCAGTGTAACTTCCAGGTATTTACAAGCTCAGTTTAAGTGATGAGATGCATAAAAAGATGGGGATACCATTTCGATATTTCACGTATCATGGGTTCTTGTCACTATCTGATCATTATCTGAAATACGAACTTAGATAATATCTATGTTACCAACAAAGAAAACATTATAATCTCTGCCTTACAAATGAGAAAAAACACAAAGTCGTAGAAAACGCAACCGCGCTTCTCAAATCGAAAAACCACCCCCCTGTAGCCACGTGATGCACATGGTGCATCACGCCGCGCGGGCAAAAAATATCGATCGGCCACGGGCACCCGCCACGCGAAAATGTGCTCGGTCCACAATGTGTTAAGTGGAAAAAAATCACTTTACAACCGCGATGTTCACAAAACCAAAAATGGGCATAACTCACCACAGAGAGCAGTTTGGCCGATTTTGAAAACGGATTCGAAATCAGCGTCGAAAGCTGCATAAGGCAATATCCACCTCTCTGTGAATGGCCGCACTGACCAAGGATCCTTTCCTTGTTAGGTTGATAAAGATCCGACATCTACAGCGTCTTTAGATCGTGGAATCTCTCAGCAGTGCCTCGCATTTGTGCCTATTCAGTCCCCCCAGAACAAGTCCTATTGCATCTGAAACTTGCTCGGCCTAAAGCTTGTTGACAAATTGTACACCTAACGGCCAACCATTTTACAAACTGTCGACAGGCTTTGGACCGACAATTTGTCGACGAGGAGAGGCGAACGTTGTCAACAAGGTTTGGGTCTCCTACCATGACTGAGTATGAATACCGGACAGGATCAGGGGAGTGATTACGGAGTTCGGGAAATTCATTCAGAAGTGACTGGATTTGGTGACTTTTATACGTAAACGTAGCTGCAATCGTATACATAGACATTGTTAAGGAAATAAACGTAAAATCTACATATTCTCCAGTAAACAATACCTTCTAATAGATGGATAATGACTATGTGAAGTGAATAATAACCGTGCCCAAGAATAACTACAGATTATAGTGCAGCCGCTCTGAAGCCATGGTATTGCACGGGACAGGGATCAAAATCCCGAACAAGAGAATCACTTGTTTTCAGCACTGTCACACTATTTGCATGACAGTCGCAGGTCGTTGTTTTCCCACAGGATTCTGTATATTTAATGCATTTTTGTCAACAAAAGTCCTGTAAATGCCACCGTTTCACCGTCGTTCACCTCAAAACGTTGAATGATGAATTTTAATAGCTTCAATTTCTTGCATACGAGATATTTGTTTAAATACCATCGATGCACTCGTGAACGAATACCATTTGGATCATCGGTTGTTTGCTGCTGCCGCTACTATAGGCCAGGAGATTTTCATTGATGCGAGCGATTACTGTGGATTACTACTCTTTGTTCTCACCGTACCATGATGCAAACCGCATGGTTTTGCAAGGTGTTTAGGGCCGGTCTGTTTTTGATTACACATGATTCCTTAACTGTCTATCCCTTTCTCCAAGAAAAGAAGGAAACGTGTGTAGAAATCTCCGATAATTACTCAAACGTGCGTAGAATTTTTCGGTAATTATTTGAGGTTAAAAAGTAGGTTAAAGTTTGGTTCTTGTCACAACTAGAACATTTCTACACTTTGGAGATATTTCAGAACGAACCGTACTTAATATGTATTCGTATTCAATACCGATATAATACTAATTATTGTATTGTCTGATATTATTGTACCTTATTTGTATAGTTACTCATATTATGTTACACTACACATGGATATTGGTTTAAGTTTTCGTTACTATTGGTTTTTTTTTGAAAGCAAAAAGTTCTCTTGTGCCCTTCACCACTATCACCCGTCGCAACAGTCTCTCCAAACTCTCTAGAAAAGACTCTCAAAAAAGCGGTTCTGGATTTTTCTGAGGGGGATAAATATACCATTGTGATCCGGGTTGCCTGAAGATTCCTCTGATATTAAAATCTCAAAATTTACCGTAATCCCTCACAGCGCACACTTTGGTAGCCTTTTACCGCAGTGAGCTATTGGAACAGCTTAATCATCATTCTTCTTCTTACCGGGATGCGCCACGCATTCGACTTTATCTGAGCATCGTAGAGGCGTTGAATTCGTATGTGCCCTATACAGTGACTTGCTGGGAGGATCCGGTGAACCTAGTTAGTGCTTCATCCTCCCAGACTCCTCTGGTACCGATTCACCGACACCGGGAGATGGACGGCTTGGTTGGCCATGGGCGCGATCGAACCATCGACCGTGTGCCTGCGCAGTGAGCCTCTTACCACTGTGCCACAAGCGCCCATCTCACCTCAAGCTTACCTATCGTTAACTCAGGCATCAACACTTTTATGCTGGGTGTTCTCAATGATTCTCAGCGATGCATGCTGTCCCAACAGTTCCAGCACTCCTAAGAAATAACTGTGTGCTCAGTGTCCCTTCCAGATCCGTTGTCCTCTCCTCACATACCTATCATACTAAGTATTCCATTTATTTATTTATTTTTTATTTGTCATACGTCACCTATCAACTCGAAACGGTCAGATGGATGCGGATCAAAGCCGCGGCGCCGCAGCCTTGAACAGAGGGTACCAGAGAGAATCACGAATGCATTATCAGTTGGGGAGTGCAGCAGACAGCCAGGGTGCCGCACCGCGCCGCTGCACTGGTCCGTACCCCAGCTGACCTGTAGTTTCCTGTACGTAATGTGCTAACGTGCCAAATATAGTGAAAACAAATTAACAATTTTTTTCTACATCTTCAATGGAACTAATTGGCAGGGAAAACATTGATCTTCTATCTCCTTGTCTTCTGGTACTGACGTGCATTTCGCTGTTGTATAGAAAAAAATTGTCTGTGAAGAGAATGTTTCAAGTAATCACATGGCAGGTCGGGCCTAATTTTCTTATCAAAAAAGTTCCTGTAATTCTATTTAGAAAATGGGCGTGTGTTCCATAGTCTGAACGAAATGTGACATGCGAATTAGTTTTTGAACAACGACAACAATTTCCTTCGTCTGTCTCTACATACATATAATCCAATGGCTAAGGGAACTTTTCTTAGATAGGTGTTTCAAATTTTTTCCAGTGTCCTTCAAATCTCGAGTGGTAGTCACACTACATGTTTGTCATCGTATTACATACTTCTAGTGTGGCGTCGTTCTGTATATTTATTTTCAAAATCCATCGTAAGATATTTCCTCGGCATTTGTTGAAAATCGAGGATTTTAAGTGATCAACTTCATACTTATGCTCCGTTTATCTCGTGGAAGCGATGGTTTGGGACATTCAGAGGTGTATATCGTTCTGAGGATCAATTAAATCCATAAAATCCAGGAAATTAACCTCTTTTCTGAACCCCAAGCAATCCCAAGGAAATGTTCCAACTCGGAAGCAATTTTTAGATTTTAACATCATGAGAATATTCAGGCGACACTGATCAAAATGGCATACACATTTCCTTATCAAAGTGCCAAAAACCCCCTTCTTGAACTTCTCCTTTTTGGAGAGTTCGAGGCGCGCATAGCGACATTTACCACAGTGAGTTGCACTCACAACACATTCGGCGCAGATAATCGATACCATCGCTGTCGTGACATGCCGCAACTCCCCGCAACTCGTTATGGCTGCCGTCGCAACTGTCTCCTCGAACTCTCCAGGAAAAAAATGTTCCAAAAAAGAGATTTCGGCGTTTTTACGAGTAAATAAATATATCATTGGGATCAGTAGTGCCGGGAGATTATTGTGATAGTAAAATCTAAAATTTGACTCTAAGTTGAAATTATGCCTTTGGGAGGCATTTGATATGTAATGAGAGAAACATTATATCAACAGAAGAATAACAGGCGCTTCTGGATTAGGTTTGCCATCCCCCTATTTCAACTATAGATAGGTTTGTTATTCTCTTATTTCAATTATAGATATCGAAACATCTTCGATTACCATTGTTTCGTGAACCCCAAAACTCCAGAATTTGTGATACGTCAGTACGCATCGAGCGCTTTCACACTGTTCTCTTTTTTGGCCCACTTTCCTTGAGAAATACGTAGTTTCATGCAGTTCAAATTTTGCCGCTGACGCTTCTTAAAAACCACTGCTCAGTTGCTGCTTCTTCAATAATATGTATGTTTAGAGTACTTCTCCGTGAGGTCCCCTTGCTTCCACAGCATCCATTGTGGAAGATATTGCTCGCCAGTGTCACTGTTGAGGTGGGATGGTGTTCTCTCAGCAGGTGAAGTGGGTATGGATAGCAGCAGCCCCTATTCTCTTCTCGCCTGTTCTCTATTTTGGAATGGTACTCTCTGTTTCTCTGTTTTTATCTCCAGAAAACATGGAAAATTGAATGATGCGTTTTTAGCCCTTCAGATGTGTTTATTGCATACTTCTGATCAGTTCATTCTGGATCATGGAGGTGGTTCCCATAGGAATAACATCGTTATTGCCAGTTCTCCTGTTCCCCGTGCTTGGAATTAGTTCTGCAAAGGAAATATGCCTAGTTTACTTCAAGGTTAGTAAGGATTTAGGCAAAATATGAACCTATGGAATATAATTTGATGTTCAGGATTCCATAGTACTCTTCATTTGCACGTTATCAATGGCGTTGGCTGTCGAGGAGACAAATCTACACAAACGTATAGCGTTGAAACTGCTTTGTAAAGTGGGAACAAGGAAACAAACGTAAGAAATTTTCTGATTTTAGTAAATGCAGTACAATGACGACGGGAAAGAAATATGTGTGTTACAGAATGCTTCTTGGATTTATGGCCACCACAACGTTCCTGTGAGTCAGTGGTTTTGTTTTTCACTCACTGTAACCTTTCGGTAGACCCTTCCTCCCGAAACAGCTGCTCCAAAGAAGTGAACTTTGGCTCCTGAAATTGTCTATGTGGGTCAGGGCCATGACTGGACCTATCCCTCATCATATGGAGGCACGCGCATCGAACACACGCATCTGCTTAAAACTACCCTCGTCGGTACCAGCACAACATGGAAGTAGAGACAAGCCACACGACTGACCATATGGACACGAGCTGACGGATCTACCTCCCAGTAGGGATCACACCCTGTTAGGCTGAATGATGCGTGTCGAAGTGGCAGACAGTGGGCTGATCGCAAACTAAACGCGACTTTGTGCCTGTCCTGAGAAGCAGGTCGATTCGGGAGATCATTTTCTGGTTCTGCAGTATCTGATCTATCCACGTTTCCTGTCATCGCGCGGGTAATGTTCTTCTCGAAAAAATAGACCGATCCCGCTACTGCGGAATTGCGACTGGTGCTGGTCGAGGTATGCGGAAATAGCATGCTCCAAGTGAGAGGGTCGATAAGGTCCTGCCACGATTTTGCAGCCGCGACTATACTATCAACAAAGACTACAGGGCGGCCGGGAAGTATTAGCGCCTCATTTGGCACTTTCGCTTTTTCATTTGTGAGTTCTATTACATTTTGGTTTTATACATCTTTGAAACCTATCAAATCTTCTTTCTATCGACCTGCATTTCATCTGCTCTTCCAAAGTCATGCGAGAAAAAGCTCCCTTATGGACAGTGCAGAAAATAAAGACAATAATAATCAACCCAAGGCACTACGTAGAAGATGTCAATGTGAAGAGAAAATCAAGGCGTTCACGATCGGTGAACATAAGAAAGACCCAAGGGATATTCAAAAAGAGGATCAGCCGAAAAGGTGGAGTCTCTGCTTGAATGAAATGGCAAAACGTCCGGATCTTGAACGTTCTTCAGTCCAAACAATTTTCAGGAGGAGTTGGGACCTTGCACCTATTGCCTCTTCAAGTGACAGAAGCTAACCGACGTTGCCCAATCTGGGAGACACCCCCCTCAAAGAGGGCAGTGGTGGGGGGCCTGTGAGGTAATCCCCACTCCCCTCCCATCCTGTGCAGTTTCGAGGAAAACTTCTTCAGATTTGGGGCCCTAATTTGCAACATTATCAGCGGATGTTCTGATATCTGGACCGGCTGTGTTTTTGAAGAATTGCGACTATTTTTGTAAGACTAAAAAAATCATCATATAGTCCATCCAGCCGATATTTGATATTGGTTGGAGTACCATGAACTGAGGCGCGGTCGTTTCCAATCGATATCAAGTGTGCTTGTTAAGCGTTATTCATAGTGTGTCGGAGTCCGATCCCGTCGGATAACAAATGATACGTATCGATCCACGTCGGAATCCGACGTGGATCGATACGTATCATTTGTTATCCGACAGGATCGGACTCCGATGCACTATGAATAACGCTTCAGTGCACAACCGCACAACCTACATTCAGTCTGTGAATACATCAATACCGACTCTTTACTGAACCACGTATAGCTAAATTCACGTGAGTAAAGGTCTGAGTAGAAGGCGCATCCCGAAAATAGTGTAACTATTTTATGGGTGTTTCATGAAACATGTATGGAGAGCCAATATTTTCGAGGTTTGTGTATCGCAGCACAATTCTGTTTTCTAGATCATTCTTTGTTTCTGACACGGCATGCACCGCATTGATGATCCCAATAGCGTTAGCTATCATAAGTTCCGTCAATGAAACTACAGATATCAGCGATGGGTGAGCACATCTCCTAATAGCAGCACTAATAGCAGATACTTCAAAACCTTTCAGCAAAGTTGACGAAAATACGACGGAGTGCATCGAGTTGGGGCAATTGCCAAAGGACCAACGGGGTTTCTGCAAGGTGACTTTTAACACCAAGCATTGATAAATGATTCATATCTCTTCATCGTTAATACTTTATGCGCTCGTTCTCGCTTGTTCTCATGGCTCGCTCATTGGTGGAACGGGAATAATAACATCAACTGGCCCAAATCTGGTTTTTCGCGAACTCATACAGACGTAGGTGGAAATCGGTCGGTAGAATAGAAATCAGTATTATTCTGTTTTAGAAATTATGCTGAAAACGAAATAAGTGTATCTTATGTCCAGTGGATGGCTTTCGCCATGCCTGCAATGGTTCTTTGCCTTCTGGCGTCATACACTGTCCTCATGGTTTGGTCAGAAGCTATGCTAGTGCGTTAACCGTAGGTATAAGAGTTCATTTGCAGTGTTCATTCATGGGACCGCGACATCTATTCCTATGGTGTTCTTCTCCATCAGAAGATGAGCGACGCATTTCACAAGCTGTGGGGAAAAGAGTGAAAGCCGCTTATGATTCGCTTGGAGACTTCACGTAGGTCTTCCAGTGCTTTATAAGATGCTTGGCCATATACAGATGATTTTGGATGGGAGCCACAGTGTTGCTCAGTATAGATGTACAGATTGTAGCTCAAAAATTCAACGGTTGGAAAATTGGTGGTGACATCCGTTCGAGAAGCATCGTCTAAGGCAGCGCTACACTATTTAAAAATTCCGCTTCCGGTAAAGAAGTGATCCTCTCTTCCTATGATGGAGAGGCTCTGTTCTATAGCACTCCTAGGAGAGGTAGAGGAAAGGTTGGAAGTGTAGGTCTCGGAAACGAGTGACAAAGTGGAGAATCAAAAAATATTGATAATATGACGAAACTAGGAAATCCTGATGGGCAATACCGAAATTCTTGCATAACTAGCATATGAATGTCTAGATATGTCTTCATGAGATTAACGATAGTACCGTTTGGCGCACCAATTGTTTAGTGTATCGAATAAATAAATAAATAAACTAGAGAAAATCCCAAAGTTAGGGCGTCTGTAGGGTGTCTGTTTCTTCGAACGGATTTTCCTATCAATCAGAAACTGCATGATATTTCTTCTACTGTGATTTTATGCGATTTTTCTCTTTCTGCCGTTTTTACATTCCCTACATGGTAAGATAAATTTGATTTCGATAGCGACAACATAACAATATTGTTGAGGTGCCGTCTCACAGATCTATTGTTTGTTTTATCATAGTGTTATTTGGTTTTCAGTCCCCAGCACATTGGCGTGACTTACGTAATAATCAACTGGCCTTGTATAATACTATCAAGCTCGTGACGTTATCATGATGTGTTTCCTGATATCTGCTAAGTCGTCAAGTGAAAAGATTTGCTTTAAGGTTTGCAGAGAAATCCATTCTTGGATGGTTTGTAGTGCTCACAGCATGTTGGATTCTGCGCAAACCTGGCTTTTTTCGCGGCTGGAGTTACCTGTTTCCAGATGAAGGGTATATGCTTTTGACATTGTTGTTAGCTTTACCAATTTTTGAACTCTGACTTTTCAGAGTTTTGCTGACCGATTCTGTGCCAGCTATATTAGTTGTTTTTATACTATTTGCCTGGCCAAAAGATCCATCTTCAAATGGTACGTTATTTACAAGGAAAATTTGAGAGATGTCAGGAAAAGACTGCTTATGTACAACCTGGAGTCGACGGGCGTTCAAGATGTATTTTATGGATCATGAACATTTACATCTTTCAAATGATAATAAATACAATATAAGGGTAAGATTGGCGGGCTATCATGATCACCGCATTGTCGGGAGGAGGAGGATGTGAAAGCAGCTCCCTCTAGTGTCTTTGTGTACGGTCCACATCCGCCTCTGCATATTATAGACGGATTCGTGGGACCACGTAGCTTCACAGCATAGTCGACGCGATATCAACGTCTAAGTCCTACCAAGGCAACTTCACAGAACGGAATGAAGCCTAGCTGGATTAAGGAAGATGAAACAATATGTATGCCATTTTTGCCCTCGGCTCTCGAGTAACGTTTCTAAGTGCCTTGCGAGTTCACAACGAACCAAACGGTGAAGACGAATGACCCAAATGACGAAGGGACTGGATGAGTGAAATGGTGGACTACTGAGCGCAGGCTCAGCTATTCGGATCTCGTTGATGCTCGTTGTTTTGCAACTTTGCACATTTCTTCTCAGGACCCTTTAGTGAAAAATTTATGCATACCTCAACAGCATGTAAATCGAAACTTCAAATCAGATAAGTTTCGTTTCGATCTACATGGTTAGCCTCATGCAGTTCCGTTATCACCGACGTTTTCTGATATTTGCTGCCGCGACAGCCACCCATGGTTAACTGTAGACCGGCGAAATTTGCGGTGGCGTCGACGCAGCCATTGGTCTGCTGAAAGCAGATTACCCACATCTTCCACAATCACACAGCTGTGCCCACCTTCTATCGAGCTATGAGACCGAGTAGCAGTGAAGGTATTATATCGTTGAGCGGCAACTTTACCTCCTACCCCTCAATCTACAGCGACGGCGGCAGAAGTCGGAGATTCCCGAGTTGAAGCTGGTTTCATGATGATGACTTATCATTCTGCAGATCTTGCTCCAATCTTGAATTGGTCTGCCATGAAGAGAAGGTTTTCATGGTCATGCGTGCTGCTCATAGGCGCTGGTTACGCCATATCTGAAGGAGTAAATGTCAGTATCAAATTTTTCTCCATTCCCTCTTGACGAAGAGCTAGAACGCTAGAGTGGTATTCTTTCCAGAAATCTGGACTTTCATTCCTGATTTCCCGCACAATGAAAGATACTTTTGGACAACTTCACTCTGTGTTTTTACTTCGTAAGAACATTTTTTTTGGTTCTAGCTCAGTTTTTCCGTTTTGTTTCGTGAAAAAGTAGCTTTCAGTTGCTGTGACCGCTTCGATTACTTTTATGACGGAGTTTGCGAGCAATGTTTCAACAGGAAGTGTATTCATTCCCATCGCGATGAGCATTGTCAGTGAAAAGAAACGCGAATTTCGCTTTCTATACGAACGATAATGGCGCAGATTCTCTAGTAATTTACTATTTACTGCAGGCTGAATCACTCCACATCCATCCTTTATATCTTGCTTTGCCAGTGACCTTAGCCTGCTCATATGCCTTCATGCTGCCGATGGCTACACCTCCGAATGCTGTTGTGTATGACACAAAATTTGTTAACATGATTGAGATGGTAAGATCTTGTTTGCCAGTTGTTTTCTCTTTAGATGTGAATTAGGGAGAACAATTCAGATAATGTCTGGACTGCTACTCAACATTTGCTGTATTTTCATCACTGTTCTCAACATGAACACATGGACGTACTGGTTATTCAATCTGGACACGTTCCCAGATCTAACGAAGCACCACAATTCAACCATCAACTACTAATGCTTCCAAGATCTCTATTAGTATCTTTATCATTTGTACACATCCCTTCTTCCTAGTACTTTGTGTCAAATATGTTGTTATACACCACGCTACTGCCATGTACCACGCTTAGAATCCATCTGCATCAGCATTGCCTGTCAGCAAGTGGTTCTCATCCCAGAATATGAGTGGCTACCTTATTATGTCTGTTGTTTTTTTCTCCTTCCCTTCATTACTATGCCACTAGCTTCAAAAGGGCCAGACGCTCGCAAATGTCCGTGTAATACGTGTGAAACATGCTGTGAAGGATAAAGGATAGAGGATAAAGTTGATCAATCCCATCATATGTGATGCGCCACGCATTCGACTTCATCTGAGCATCGAAGAGGCGTTGAATGCGTATGTGTCCTATAAATATGTATAGGACACATACGCATTCTCATTCATCTGAGCATCGAAGAGGCGTTGAATGCGTGTGTGTCCTATACATGGCGTATGTGTCCTATACAGCGGCTTGCGGAGGGCATCCGATGGATCAAGTCAGTACTTCATCCTCCCAGACTCCTCTGGTACTAATTTACCGACCCCGGAGGGATGGAGGGCTCGTTTGGCCATGAGTGCGATTGAACCCTAGATCGAGTATGTGAACAGCGAGCATTTTACCACTGCGCCACACGCGCCCGCTGTGAAGGATACGGAGCGTTCATCTTTGTTTTGAGAGTAGATTTGGAGTGAAATGTTTTCTCTCACGTTGCATACATGTTGAACACTAACTGTATGAGACGTAATTGAGTCAATCTGTAAAAGATTCCTGAGTTAGCTAAATTCTCTTAGTCTGATGAAGAAACCCAATTGTTGACGGCTACTGTTAGGTTGTCGCGAATGTTTCCCGGCCACTTATTTCGTGCATTGCCTAATTTTCCAGGATTGTTCTGGAGCTTTCTATTCAAAACATTTATATAGATTGGTCAATAGCCTACCCATACTCAATTTGCCCTACGATTTCGTTGCGATTATGACAGAAAAATCGTCGTTGACTACAAACATGTTCTGCAGTTTTTCCTTTGAGAGCTCAGGAAACACAGCAACGCAAGCGATGCACCAACAAATATATGTCATACGATAGATCTCTACTCTACCTCTTGGCATACAGTGAAGATTTGGATCCACATGTTCAAAGCCGGCGACTAGGACTTGGGAGAAACCATGATCTGGAAGGTAGGGTGAAGCGGAGGACGGGCCTCCTGGAGCTGATTGGAGAGAATCCGTGGTGCGATACCAGCCAGCTGATAGTGGGACCCCAAGGCTGTCATGACACGATAGCTTTTCATCTGCATTGCTCTGGAGAGACATTTAATATGGCGCGTGTATTCATTATGATCTGAGCCCTATCGGGTTCAAGTGTGTAGGGAGCGCGCCACAATTTTTCAGCTTTTGACGTGCTCTTGTTTGTTTCCGCAACCTAGCTACTAGTATCGAGAAGTGTCCTCCTTATGTAATTCACACGAGGAAATGTTGATGGATCGGACACCAGTAACCTTGGATTCCACTGCCAAAACGGAAACTACCTCCTCAGGAGACATGCTGGAAGTTTGGAAAAAATTGCGAAAGCACCACTGGTTCGGTGCAGTTGCCAACAAGCCCTAGTGTTACCGCAAGGATTCTTGTGTATAATAGTGGCAAACATAAAGCGTAAATGTCGGTTGTTTTAAAGGCAGCACCCGCGGAAATTTTCGTCTTTGAGCTGATGTGCTGGCGGTGAAGTACAGACTCAGCACATCCTAAATGTGAAACGAACACAAACAATTACGGCTTACCTGCCGAGAAAATCGAACTGTCGTCGTGAACCCGCCAGGCCGGGTTCACGCCGGTCCGAGTTTTCCCCGGCTCGACGCGCCAGCTAGAGCTATTGTGGCGCATGGCCTAGAGCAGTATATGTAGTGTAGTGTATGAAATACACACCATCCAAAGGATTTCGTGGCGTAAACAGCGCATACCTTCAGCGGAAAACTCGTCCGCGCTGTGAACGCATGGAAAACAGCGCCTTCATTTCCCGTCTTCCAGCGTTTTTCACGCTGTTTCATCATTGCCTATGAGTTCATCGTCTCCGATAATCTCAAAATTCAGCGGAATCTCAAACATGAAAATTTCCGCGGGTGCTGCCTTTAAAGAAGAAAAATTAGTTTGAAAAAGAAGACTGAAATGGCGGGAAACTTTCGCGACAACCTAATAGAATGGAAATTGATGGTAACTCATGCAGGGTCGAGGAGAAAACCAAGCAGAAGGTCGGGTGGTGTGCGATAGTTATGTCAGGCTCGAGTAAGACAGAGACGTCTGCAAAGGCGTCTGTTATGGAGCAGGAGGATTACATCGTAGCTCAAAAGTAGGGAAAAGGCATAAGACACGTCCAGCGCTATGATAAGTGCGCGTCGGCGTCCAAAAGTAGTAGAGTGTTGATACCTCCAAACAACGGGCTGGATGCTTTAGTATAAGGTTGGTGCAAAAATAATGCGCGTTTTCGTCTTCGATGCGGATTATGGTGGTTTCGAGCTGGATTCAAAACATTGAATTTGAAGCGAGTCATGGGCTCAGGAAATATAGGGTTGAAAACGCGCATTATTTTTGCACGCACTGATCTATGCTAATCTTTCATAAGTGCTGCGTGATGTTATGCTACCTATTTTCCCATCTGCTCCTCAGGTGACCATAGTTTCTCTCTCTAAATTTCCACATCATGTGGACTATTTCTAAAATCCTCTGTACATAAACCCTCCCTCTACTACGAGCGGAGTGAAAACGAAGACAGCTCTGAACATCCTGGAAACTCGGACGGCTTAGAATTAAATATTTATTTCTAACGAAAATTTGTGCCATCACAATGGCGATAACACTCTAGAGTTCCAGTTGGTTTCAAAGAAGCAACGTTATAAATCTGAAAAATCAATATAAAACTATGGAAAGTACCTGCGAATAATGAGAACATCAACCAAATCGAAACTCACAATCACGTTTTTATGAGTTTTGATTGAAAACAAAGCAGTTGTTTAGAAGCATTACCTGAACATAAAGGGAAATCTATATGTATAAATCCGAGCCGTAAACAATCTCCAACCAAACCGCGACTTGCCCACTTTTTAGGTACTAGCACTCGTTTTTCCTTTATGCGCTGATTTCTTCACTATGTCGAGGACAAGAAACACAGCTATTATTATAGCGACAATTGCAAGTCCAACCCCAAGTGAAGCAACTACAATTCCCGGAATTGCTGAAATCTTTGCTGGTTTTGGTCTAAGCCGTTAATTATCACTTGTGAAAAGAAATTGCAAATACGTACAAATCATCTTGCTCGGAGGTGGGGCCTCAAGCAAACGGTAATGGGCAGCAGTAATATCATATGCTGGAATGAAGCTGAAAAACCATAGATATAATAAATCTCACAAAGTCCGACACCACACTATTCTAGCCAAACAGTGAAAGCTGTACATAGCTCTTACGCGCAATCGGTAGAAAGTTTTCGAGCGCTCAGAGCCACCCGTAAAGAGATGCTTGTCTCGGGTAACCGCTAAAAACGCTTATCCAAGCCTAATCCTGACGAACAGCGTTCTCGAACCGCCGAGCGAGGACGTCGGACCGCTGTTGCAAGCGGGACGCGCCGCGTAGGTGCCGCAGGCTCTGCGCTCCACAAAATTTTCCCCCGATTGCGCACAAGGACTATATAGCATTTATGTACAAAGAACAAGCTTGCCAGAATACCAATGTTTATTTATTTAGTTATTTATATGGGAGAGGTTAATCAAAAGGCAATAAACATCATCGCAGTGATGAGCGTGATGAGAACTGTTGCTTTGCTTGTTTCCTGAACCAGCTAGGTCCTACATGTCTGCTTATTCAACGAGCAACAATCCCAGTCATGCCAGGGAACCACAACGCCCAGCTGATCTGCCGTGCAACGTAGGTGGTGCGACGCGGTGTCGTTTTCTAGTATGCAATAATGATTGACACCTTCTGTAGAAACCACTAGGGCTAATGAAACAATATAATATTGGCGAGCTTCCCTTCTTTTGTCCCTTTTCCTTTAACAACTACTACATCTTTTTCACCTTCTTTTTTTCTTGGAGAGAAATCGGTTTCGCAAGCGAAAGAAATACTCATGGCGAATAGTTCACCTGCTCAGATTTTTCGTGCGAGCAACACTCAAGTCAACTAGCTCATCCTCAACAGTGTAAAAATTCACTTCATCGCAGAGGAAATTTTTGTCATCAATGGAATCTGAAGAGATGTCCATGTTCATGTACATGCATTACAGAACAATGCAAGGGCCAGCTTACTAATCTCCACGTTAACTTTCTTCCAGAGAAGCCTTTTTACATCACTTGGAAAGAACTGAGAACTGTTCATTCGTACTGGGAATGCTAGAGCTGAAAAGAAGAAAAGAGTTGTAAATTTAAAAAGTTCAAAACTTTTCTACTAGTAAAGATATTAGCTATATGAACGTGACTTACGAGGAATCGGATTCCATTCTCTTGTCATTTTGAACAAGCTTGGGAGTGGTACCGTAACCATTGCCCCGCTGTCGATCGCGAGAACCTGAAACAACAGGAATCAATCTATTCTGAAACAATTTAGTGGTTGTTTTACACCTCTGCATATGTCTTCTCTTGCACAATGACTATCGCCCTCATCCATTTCAACAGACCCTTATAGTCCGGCAAACGAACCATAGCAAACCTCCCTGAAAAGATGTGAGATTTCAAACTGACCGGGGTAGGATATTACGGATTGATTTGCACCGTTGCAGAGGAACACAAATACAATACCTATGCCTTGAGCTGGGAGGGGTTTTGGAGTGTTACTCTCTAAATCCAGCGACATTTTAGACAAATTTGTCAATTTCTGGGAGAGGAAAAAGCGGTCGGGCCCTGAAATAATGGAGTAAACGCATTTTAGAACTGGTCTACTAATGTGCCAGCTGTGGATATGTGCACAGAGAGGATCCTATTAGTGTATATTATATGGAAAATCTGTGTAGCCTTTTTCCATCCAGTCAGAATTCAACTGCTTGCTCATAGATCCTTCAGAATTCGCAAGTAGAAAATCTACTAGTACACTCATGAAAGAATAAAAATCGAATGACACATTTATTATCATTCAGCATTCAGGACTGGGTCCGAAGAATTCAAACGCAGAGGAAGAGATAGAGACCAACATGTCTCCTTATCATTCCCAAAAGATTGTATTGCTCCCTCAACACCACTTTCAGACTTCCGTATATGTATTGGGTTGGTACAGATGAAATCGCGGTGAGCTCGCGGGGTATCCATTGACCGCTCCTGCTCGACTCTTCAATTGCTTGTAGGCACCTCATAATTGTTGGGCGACTGCACCCAAACCTGTTTACCTGATCCCTTGTGGTCTGACTGGGATCCTCTCCGAACGTTTTCTTCAGCTGCTCTATGTCGACCACCGATGGAGGCCTACCGCGTGCGTCATCTTCGAGGGTTTCATTCTCAGAACGGAACTTGTGAAACCATCGCCGGCACTGCCGCTCACTGATGACTTCCTGCCCAAAAGCATCGCACAGGTATCAAAGAGATTCGGCCGCTGTTTTGCCTCTTTTCAAGTCGTAGAGTAAACAGTATCGAATGCCACTCCTGAGATCTGCCATTTATAAAATTCTCAAGGATCAAGAATTGAGCGCCGGGAGCAATAACAATGAAGAATAAGAAGATAGATAAGATAACCTAAATACATGTCTTTACAACGGCACTTGGCTACCCTGAAGCGGAAGAGATATTCTGTAGAAATAACTACCAGAACCCAACCGGCATTTCATCTGTACCAACCTAAGAGTATCCCCAGACTTCGCCATCTCGAAATGAATCAGAATGAACCGGCGATAGAAGAGATAAGGATTGTGGAAATGATACGTATCGATTGTCACGTGGATCGCCTGGAATGCTGCCAAACGGAGCTCATCGCCGGTACTCTCGAGGATGTGCCCACAACGAAGTGGCGATGTGACCGATGGCGATAATGGGAAGGATGCCTATCGATTGCCACGCCCCTTTGATTATCATCCCTCTTTCGTCTGGGGTTTCCTCATTTACTTTATAGATTGGCGACCGCCGGCGGTCGTGGCGAAGTCTGGTGATACTCTAATATATGTATTGTGCACTGTTTACTTCCAGATTCCGGTGCTTCCGATACTCCGGTGTTTCTGGAGCTCCCGACTTCTGATTTCTGACTTCCGAAATTTCAAATCTGACCCGCTCATCCCTGGTGCGCATTTACACGCACGCGTACGTTGACTCTAGCTATACTCCATCTGGATGGCGCATCCGACTATTTAGCGCAAAGAAAGCAGCAATGACCTAATAGTGAAAGTAAGAATCATCCATATTGAGAGGCAAGAAGTAGATGGACTACTCAACAACGTGACATACCTGTTATCGATGTTATATGAGCATCAACGGTGCCGTCCGGATTAACGGCTATTCGTAATGGTGGTAGGCCAAGATATTCAAACGCCAACTGCTTGGTTCTATTACCTGATTTCTCTAAAACACATTAGCAGTCGTTAACGAGAACCTAGACCATAATAAATTTTGAACTAACCTAAGTCGAATCGGACCAACAAATCTTCTGAGCGCGCATCACCGCTCATCGCACATGAATCTACTGAATTGGGAAGTACGACCTCGTAAAGGAAAATGTCGTTGTGGATAAAGTATATCACCTCACAATCAGGGAGTTGGTGTGGTAGGTCGACACTCTTTCTTGTAATTACTTGCTTGTGTAAGCCATCGTTTGTTCATCAAAACTTTCAAAACAGAACTATAGGATGTTGTCCAATCTGCCCGCAGGGAAAACTAGGGAATTGCACAAAAATGGGAGTTGTATACCAACTGGAATGCATGTCTTGTAATGAATTTTGAATGGGGGGAAACGGGAAGAACACTGAATATGCGCATCAAGGAGCATATGTCAGCAAAGAAAAGAGAAAAGAGTAAGTGTGACGTCGCCGCTAGGCCACCACAAGATTGAGGCACACACTGGTAAAGACTTTGATGTTAAATGCGTGATACTGACACATGAGAGCGAGATTTCCGCAAGGAAAGTACTGGAAGCAGCCTGGATTCTGGCCAAGAATCCAGGAATGAATAACAAAAGTGTATGTCTCTCCTTAGGGAGTGATCTGCTCCCTTTAATATCGTTATGTGAGCTATCTGGAGATCAAATAAGATCCGGACGTCGAGCAAGAACTACTTGTCCGCTGTAGTGATCACGAGTTAGTGCGGCCTTTTCTGCAGAACGTGGATCTACTGGTGGGTCAGACCTCGATTCTGGGTGCTGTTCTCGTATCTTGCCTGAGATAAAGTCGAGAACTGGCAGGGTACGATAAGGAGTTTGACCGTCTAGAGCACAGATCTAACTGAGACCACTTTCAGACCTCCGACGACGACGGTTACGTTGAAACATTAGGTCAATAAGGATCCACCGTAACAACCTGGTGCGGCTGGAGCAAGTTATGCAATTGGACAACATTAAAAATGTCCAGGTTCAAAGACGAGCGGACATGGAAGTTGTTACATGAACTATATGTCTTTCTCTGCCGATGAGCATGACAGACGCAAATAAACTTCATTATTCACTTTGTATTATTCACTTTGTATACATATGTATATTCTCATTCTTACTCATCGAGTCTGTCAAACAATTATTATAGAACAAATGAAACACAGCCCCCCCCCCCCCC
>JARK01001345.1:1892315-1913385 GCA_000688135.1 Ancylostoma ceylanicum
CCCACCCCACGTCCCCCATCACCATCCGACAAAAGTTTTTTTTTTCAGCACCCTTTGGAACAAAGGTCACAGCGGAATGTTTTGATGCACTGACGTGTTGCACTGACGCGATCATCATCTCGGCTTTGAAAAGTGCTTCCAACGCCATGTTTCAATTATATGGTATCCAAGAGCGCTCGCACTATCTGTGGTCTCTCCAATTGTTGATTTATTTCCGTGTTGCGAAAATGTAGAATTTTTTCTGGCAGGGATGAAGATTTTCGAGAAGGTTCCGAAGAATTCCATTTCTGTCGCCCTAGGTAGAATTTCTAGGGATAAAAGCAACTATCGTTATGTAGGTGAATAAATGCAGAATCATAATTTTGCACTGTGAATTAGAGCAGATTTATAATTTCGCATTGAGGTAGGAAAGAGTTCAGGTAAGGGAGTGAGTCAGAGCCGCTCGCTTCCGGTCACGGAACTCCCAAGCATTAGAGAACGCCTTAGTGTCACAACTCGGTACACAGAACGAGGCTGGATTGCTGTGAACAAGTCATGTCAATCCAGAAAAAGCAACTCGCCACGGAATTTCTCGCTCAAAATGCTCATATGGACACCGTAGAACACCTATCCCTTGTCCTCGAGAGACCTTTGGGGATAGAAAAGCTAGAGAATCTTACGTGCAAAAAGAATTAAACCCATAAAATCTACTCAAGGTTACACTAATTCCAACCCCCGTTTTCCAAACTTCACTCTACGACCCAGGATCTTCGACGACGCGTATTAACGACCACTACATCCATTTTCCCACCGTTTGACGCGAGAATGGCGAGGAATTAGTGGCGAAGTGACGCGGACATCCATACATTCGGCTGCGAAGCTTAGCATGCGGCACTAAAACGACCAATCAACGGCGCTTTACTATCCCTGCAAGAGATGACGTCAGATTTACTCACGTCATCTCAAAAAGTGGAGCCGCGCCGAAGCGATCCTGGAATCACACGTTACGTGGAACTCGCGCAGAAAGTAATCATTCACTTATATAGTCAACTCCAAATGTCCGTAGACAGGAGTTGGGACCGCGGCGCGGTTTTCCTCCGCGTCTCTGCCCTGCATGCCACGCTGAATCCGTGCAGCAGACAGCGAGAGACCCGCGCCGCGGCCCCAACTCTTGTCTACGGACATTTGGAGTTGACTATACTTGTTTATTCTTTATTACACCTCTATATCGCAATGGAACGCAATGGAACGATTATCATCGATCTGCATTTGCGTAGAGTTCAGCAGTAGGCATTTCACCTCCACTCGTCGGTCTCCAGCTTCATGTTGCAGGCTCACTTCTTTTGCGCCTGAAGATGAAGGCGAACTGCTCAATATGTGAACGTATGACCCGCGCCAGCCGACGGCGTGTTGAGTCGGAGTCTTCTCTCCACACGGGTAGCATCTTGTTGAAGCTGGTGGAGTGATGGTCGACCGCTCAGCTTGGCAGCGTAGCAAAGACCTATACTTGTTTCTTAATTCTATTTACACCATTATCCAGCATGGAAGCGTTTGCAGGCGATGAAAAGCGACGAGAAGCGCCGCCAGTCGATGCGTAGGTTTACCATTGTCGTTATCACTTCCACTGCTAGTTTACACTGATTCATTTTTAACTGACAAACTTTGAGGATACCAATACAAGGAATGGTTAATAAATACATCTTCAACTGATTACAAAGCATAAGCATTCGAGAATCAACAAGAACATCAACAAATCATGCTGTACAGAATGGAACACAATCAACACTTATATCTGGGAAGGTAAGAAGCTAGTTAGAAATATCCTATTTGAACTATAATAAGAGCTACCAACGAAAAAAACGAGTAAAACTTCAATAATGCATTAAAAAACTAGTGGAAAGAAAGTAATTATATAGTCCTAACCTAAATTTCAAGAATCACCAAGCATCAACATATTAGCTATTGAGTCCACTAGATCGTCGTCATAGCCTATATTACCAGCCTCTTTGTCCACTTTGTACGGATTTCCTTTCTCCAAACTCTTCAGGAACTAAATAAATAGCGATTAGTTTATGTGAATCTGTGGTATCCAGAAGAAAACTAACACCCAAGACACTGGATTTTTAAGAGCCGTTTCGTAATCTATTAAAACGGTCAGTAAATGGCCTCGCACACATAAAAACCAGATGTCTTAGAAGGGTAAAATTTGGGGTACGCGAAGCTACTTTAGCGGAATAATCTCGAATGCCGGACTCTTCATCTCAGACACCACAATTTGTCCATCTTCAACATGTTGATCTATGGTCTCAGAAAAAAAAAACTTCCTCACCTTTGTTACATCGGTTGCGGGCTTTGCCAGGTGGTCCTCTTTTTTCAACGCCACTGCCTTCTTGTATGCTGGTTCAGTTGGCGGTTGCACGACGTCACGGAAAACGTACCTTAGGTAAAACTGATAAGTACGAGAACAACTGCACTTGCTACAATGAATAAAACAATTTTTGGGGCAGAAATTGCCATAGAAGGGTGCAAAACTAGCCCAAATGCAGTTATAACCGGTGGTACCTTTGAATGCTGTCTGCGGCTGAAAGAAGAAAATTCATGCAAAGCTATCTGTCCGTGAGACCAATAAAGAGTAAGATCCGGAACATGAATTTTTGCTCACACAACATTACTGCTCACTATGGAAACTTTCTACCACTCCCGTTAACAAAGTTACACCGCAATTTTACCGTTGATTACTTCGAAGCTGAATCCAAAATCTATTTGAAGGAGCTGAACACGAGAGGACTCGTACAAAATGAAACCACGGAGAGCAGGGACAAAATGAAATCAGAAACAGAGGGACTGAAACAAATACTGCATGAAAGACGTGGAAAACCTACTCCTCTCCCAGAGGTCCGCAAGGGATGTTTGGCCCTTTCAAGTCATAGAAACCATCGCTATCAAATCCGGACAAATCACCGCACGCAATGAAAGGAACAAGGACACGATTCACGCCTGTGAGCTGATTCACTTCCTCATCTGAACAATAATTAATCGTTATTTCTGATTCTTTTAGACCCGAGAAATAACGTGGAGCTGCACCAACCATAATTTGGACACGTCATTGCCTTCTTGAGAGTCGGTTGATAACCTTCAGGAGGTGAGTAGTGTCGACAAACAACGAAAGCTTCTGGAACAGCTTTAACTCGCATATGTAGATATTAGGCGCACGACGCAGTCAGTAGCAGAAATTGAAGAAAAGTGTCAAAGATCGGTGCAAGGTAGAATTTTCATGTATGGAAGAATTCATAGCTGCTCACCACAACTGCTTTGACGACTGCTCTTCGGTTTAGCACAGTAAACTTCTTTGAAAAAGATCTTCAGCTGTGCATAAAGTAGAGTGGCGTTCCTCGCTCGGAAAATCTGTAACTCAGTTTCCTCAGATAAAACAGCAAAGAAGTAGTGATCGCGCTTCAGAGGAACAAAATCATTTGTACCTACAAAACTGAAATTTCCTTCCTCAAACTGCTTAGTTTTCACCCATCAGAAAAATACACACCATCCTTCATAGGGAAAGCGAAATACCTTTGCGACGAATGAACCACCAGTCTTGAGAATATGTGTGGTGATGTTCAATGCCGATAAGACCAGCTGCGCTTGCATGTACTCATCCAGAGAGTGAAGGCCGGTAACTATAAAACCGCGAAAAGATGATGGAATCATAAAGAGAAGAAGAAAGAAAGGTCACCATCAGGTGCACCATCGCAGACAACCAAATCGGCCAGGGTTCCAAAAACATCAATGATTTTTCGAGCAGTTTCGTTCTGAAATAGGAGTATTAGCCCAAGAAAATCTCGACATGTGATACAACAGGAACACAGCCCGATCGGCGTAGTTCTTCGAGTACCAACCCTAGCAGCAACTCCTTCTAGCTGGTGTCATCCCTCAGAACTTGCTGCCAAATGGCGGAGAGGTTGAGCAGCAAATGAGGTGAGGATGGCAGCAATTGGATGGAGATGCTGTTAAGCATTACATTTGACGTATTACGCTGTTCGAGCTGCGTTTCCAGCGCACATTAATCAGAGCAATTGCTGTCGTATAAGGTGCAAAGTTTCCGTATGTAACTGTATCAATAAATCCAGAAAGAAATAATAGAAGAACGATATACGAATCAAAACTGATGCAGAGATATACGAACCTCTGTGATATCACCCTGAATCTGCACAACGCCATCAATAGGAGACATCGGTTGTAGATCGACCGCGACAATTCTCACATCTTCAGGATTCTCCCCATTCTCGATAAGACGCTTTGAAAGCACCTAAACTCTTTGCTTTTCGTAAAGTTGGACGGCGCACAGCGTCAATGACGAACCTGACTCCAACTACCAGGAGCAGCACATAGATCAACAGCTTTTGTTACTCCTGAAATCACTCACTGAATTGCGGCCTTTCGAAAAACTTCTGTAATTTCAAGCTTCTATAATTTGCATTGCTCGTGGTCTCTGCTTCCCCTAAGAGTCAAGTGTTTCAAGCAAACTGGCAATAGGCAGATCATTCGCAGCCCAAATGCATATAAAAGCAGGGGCAAAAACCACAGTCATTAACAAGGATAGGGAAGTTCGTCTATTGTTGTTGGACACAGTGACATTAAACAGTAATCAACAGCTTTTGTTACTCCTGAAATCACTCACTGAATTGCGGCCTCTCGAAAAACTTCTGTAATTTCAAGCTTCTATAATTTGCATTGCTCGTGGGCTCTGCTTCCCCTGAGAGTCAAGTGTTTCGAGCAAACTGGCAATAGGCAGATGATTCGCAGCCCAAATGCATATAAAAGCAGAGGCAAAAACCATAGTCATTAACAAGGATAGGGAAGTTCGTCTATTGTTGTTGGACACAGTGACATTAAACAGTAACACGTCAAAAGTACATAGTGGAAGCCAGGATTACATGAAAACGTAACAATTACCAGCGCCACTGCCAAGGCTTTCAATATAGAACTGCAAGCCTCACTCGTCTTTCATAATGGACATCTGCGTCTAAGTGACCCTATCCTTCATCATATATAGACGCATGCGCGTCAAATGCACGCATCTAGTATAGAATGGCCTTATTATGCGACATTATTCGCATCGGCCGTGCTGCGGCTACTTTTGAAGTGCTCATGAGGAAAAATAATCGTGAGAGCTCCGTGCATGGTATATTTGCATATCGACGCTGGTATGCTCACAGGCAGTGTTCCTCTTCACTTCTTTTCTCAGAAATTCCATACAATTAGGACCATCGTAATGCGCCGACCACAATGGCATGAATTTGATTCTCTGCAAAACTTTTCAATCCTACCTTTTAAGGAAAGTAAACATTAGGTATCGCACCTGTGCACCAATTTGGTACACATGGGCTTTTCTTTTGTGACTCCTCAGGCAATAACACCGGGTGATCACAAAGGTACTTCAGTCCTGTTGGGTCACCCGATAGACCATATTTTTGGGATTGGCCTTTAACCGGACGACCCGAACGAATTTTTAGCTCATGCAAGCAACACGAGGCAGCTGCCTTGGATTCCCATAGATGTTCCGCCCCAACTGTTCTGAAAATAAGGAGCTCAAGTCCGAGGTTTTAGGCTTTTTTTCAGGATATCATGCCATCATGATCTTCGTCCCCTCATGTTCTCAATCATTTGAAAGTCGCGCGCAAGAAATGAAGTAGAACATGGTCTTTGAAAATTTGTGAAGGCAGGAGATCGCAGCGATTACGTCGCGAATACTGCTAGAATCGCGGCGATAGTCTCTAGTTGTTACAAGTTTACCCAAGTTTATGCGAGATGTACGACGCGTCAAAACACGTCGACATGCTCCCAAGAATGTTTGATCAACATACCTTCAAGAATCCTGAATTCGTCGTCAATTTGTAGCAACTTGAAAGCGCTTCTTGCTCTCCATCCTTGCTCCTTTGCCATGCGATAGTAGATGTCGCGCTGATCCTTGGCGATTTTACCCATGGTCTGGAACAAAGTAGATACCTAAATTCCTATTTAATTTTACCGAAGCATTTGTTTTAACTGAGGAATCAGCAATATGTCTAAAAATAAGGCGAAAACCGTTGGAAAAGTATTTCCAAACTCACAACTCGAGCAATCTAGCCGAGGGCGTCAGGTACATGAGGTTGTCTGCAGTTACAGAGAACATCCGTTAAAGTGCGGCTTGTTTCATCGTCGAAAGTTCGTAATTGTCGGCAATTATTCGATTCTTTATGGCTTTCTCCTTTTTTTCATGACGGTTTCTTTGTTTACCTTTTTTCCTTTGCATTTCTTTTGATTGTTTATATATTGACGCTTCTGTTTTGCCACATATGTCGTGAGATGCATCTGCACTGCGAATTTCGTTGTTCAAAGTGTTATTTTGTTTACAGTTGCAGACTTCCAGGTAAAATAAACTGCTCAGATCCAGCTCAGGTTGGAATAGGATGTTATGTACGGAAGGGGTTAGTTGTATGGTCAAATCATACTAATTTCAAGTCGTTTTGTTTCCTTTTTAATCTCATTTTCTTGGGAGGAGGAAAGAGGGTACCCGCAGCCGGTGTCAGTTACCGCCACCTTGCACTGTAGTTGCTAATTAGAATAAGTGAAATTATTTGAGAAATGCGCATTCACAAGAAATATGCTTGAAAAAGTACAAGAAACAAACTGTATGCGAAGTTTGCAAATCCAAAATTCACTCAGACAGTCGTGCAGTTACAAAATTTTCAGAATTTTCACCGTTTATGGGTGTATCCCACCTTCAGTGAAAACCGTTGAAGCACTGGAGTTTCTGATACTTCTAGTGGGTATTTAAAATAGCTTCTGCAGACAAAATCGGTTAATTATTGAATTCCTCATGCCAAAACCGATTTCTTATCAGCCTCCAGCGGCTGCGGGTACCCTCTTTCACTCACCCCATTTTCTTTTTCCTTACCTGACTTCTGTAGATTTAACGTTTGAATGTCTAAACTTAAAGCTTTGTTTTCAGGGGTCTAGTTCTCCCTTCCAAGATTCACAGCAAACAAGTCACAAAAGAAAAGCTTCCGAAGATTTGTTAGCAACAATGGATAAACGATGTTTAATCAGGGATTTTGCCTGTATTTTATGCCAACGAGTTTGTAATGTTCCCGTCGCAACCACGGTTAGTCATTGAAAATTCCATTTTGTATGTTTCTTTTTTATTTTGTTTGAATTTGTCCTATTGCTTCATATGTCATTGCTCTTATTTTTTTCTACTCAATTATTATTTTTCCTCTTTGTATTTTCTTACAAATAATCTTCTATTAAACTTCAGTAGTTCGCTTTGCTTTTGCAGGTCTGTATGCATAGATTTTGTGAGAGTTGTATGAGTCCGCGCATAGCGGTTGGCAACCTCCGATGTCCTCGGTGCAACATGCAGCTTGATCCACATCAACCTGTGTGCCACGATTCGAATTTCCAAGATATCATTGCCAAGGTTCGTTTTTGTTCTTCTTCCTTCTTAATTTTTCATTAATTTTTATCTCTTACCTTTTTCTTTTTTCCTGCCCATATCCTCTTATCCCTCGATGTAATTAGATTTAATTATCGCTTCTTCCTCTTTAGATAGGGTTTGATCTGAATACTGTGCACGACATATGCTCACGGAAGCCTCATTCCACTTGTGAGTTCCTTACTGAGTAAATTTTCCTTTGCCGTTTATGGTTTCCTTCGCACTTTTAGCGAGCGATGAAGAATATATGGATATGTGTAACGTATCAGAAGAACGTCGAAAGATTATTAGGAAGAAAACTACTCCACATTGCCGAATTCATCCCTTAGCTGCTGAACACGGTGCTTGTTTTCCCACTATTTTGTTTGTTCTACTGTTGAATTGCTGTGCTTATATAGTTGTTTTCAGCCTTTTATTGGGATCGTAAGTTTCATGGGAGTAATGTTTTGGTGCAGCGTTATTTGAAAAAGATGGGATTACCTCACTCCGATCCGCCTGTGACTTTGCCGAAAATTCCTGAACACGACGGAGTTGACGCAGAGGAACGTCGGCCGTTTCGAATTTACGGGAATCTCATCAATCATGTGTGTGATTTTAACACTTTACCTTCAACCTTAATGACCCTTTTTCTTGTGTGGCATTAGCTACCAGTATTTCTAGGTTCCTCCTCCTCTTCGCGATAAAAGAATAAAGGATTCCGGATGCAGTGGATATGACGCTGAATATAAGCTTTTCGAGGTTATTGTTTTTACCTTCCCCAGCCTTTACTCTTCTATGATTTCTTTTTTTTAGTGCAATAAGGATCATATTTGGCCTACTATTGAAAAGAAAGAGCCGAATAGATTTGGGATCACCGCGGAATATAGGAAGAGTCTCGTGAAAGTACATCGCATGCTACGATCAAAATCGAAGGCTGTGGATACCACTACCAATGATCGCGCAGGGTCGGAATCTGGAGACGAAAAGCCTTTGAGCTGCTACCTGAAGCCTAGAACTGGGGAGGCTCATGAAAAGTTGGATTACGAGGTTGTTTTATATTGTACCGAGCTTTTTTCCGTTTTATAAGGTTTTTCATTTGAGGGAGATATATTTTTGGAGAAGGAAGCGAATGGAGAGTCGTCGACGTCGGACTCCGATGATATCAAGGACTTGTTATCAGTGAGTATTTCATCTTGTTCGGCGTGGGTTGGATGTGTTCGTTCACCTTACTTACTTTTTATCGAGTAATCGCTTTCCAGTTTTTCTTTTCTTGTGTTCTTTTTTCAAAGTTGGCTTATCTCATGATGATGTTTTCGGGTTTTTCCCATATGCTCTTTCGATTTTGCCCTTTCGAGTCCCTTTCGTTTGATTCCGATCTGAAGAAAACGCCATTTTTCTTTGTCTCACACGGTGTATCTACCCATGATATCATTAGTCTTTCCAGTAAATGAGTTTAATGAGGGTTACTAACAGTTCTAGCACTAGAAGCTTGTCCAAAAAGTACCTTCTTATGGCTTGCACTTTTGTTTGTTTGCCCATCAGCCTCTGTAAATCTACATGAGGCTATCACACGAAATCGGTTAATGTTGAGGTGGCGTAGACTATTTTTTGAAGTGGATATACATTTGTCAGCACACACGGGTAGAAATGCGTGGAAATCGGCTTTGTCTCTTTTTTTTGTAGGGACATTCTGTAATCCAGGCCTTGTGATGCGAACAGGCTTCGTGTGTTAGCACTAGCGATCCATTCATTATAAATATTTTCGGATCGTGTAGAGGGAATGAGGCTCTGTTCTTCTTGGATTTTCTTTTCGCATTCAGGTTCAATTAGCAACCCTCCAAAGCTTGGACGTGACCCAAATTTTCAAGGTCTATCTTAGGCTAGATCTGTATTCAAGACCTTTCTGGGCCTTTCCCAGGCTAGGTCTGTATCCAGGGCCTGTAAGCTTTTCTTTAATCCAATGAAAACCGCAATTATTGAGCTTTAAGTTGAAAAGATTGGGTTTTGGTCAATTTCTGTCGTTAAAGAATAGAAACTAGAACTTCCTCAGGGTTATTACAATAACTTCCTCAATTCCCATGTTCTTCCTCAATATTTGACCTATTTATGAAGCTGTGCCCACATTCAGGAGCGTCATCATCTTTATCTTAATCGGCAGTCAACACCATCGGTGGCTGTGATTCTTCGTCCTAATCGGAATCCAAGGTCTTCATCTCGACTCGTACCTCCTCGTGAACTTCCGTCATTTTACCTTTTCGTCGATGAAAAAGGAACTGTTGCACATATAGAGCAGTTTATCTTGATGCGGATAAATTCCAAATATCCTCGAACGAGCGGGAAGGTTGGTAGATCACATTCTGATCCCTGCATAACTCTGAATATATCAAGTTCTTTCAGGTTTCTATCATCCTCAGTAATATTCTTTGGGAGTGTAAAGCTGCACGCATGGCTATGCTTCAATGTATGCGCGAAGTAGGTGTTACCTTATCCGTTCATTGTGTTAGTTATAATTTTTCATACTGTTTTAGAATGGATCGCATCTTCCGCGGAAATCTCCTTCGAAAAGTGGTTGGTCATATTTCATAGATATTCCATCGATGCTCTATTACTTTCAACCATTTTTGACTCATGTAGGCTCACATTACAGATCTAGCAGCGCTTTCTGCGGTGAAAGACCTTACAAATAGTACTGCTTATTCAATTAGCACGAAAGATGATGATAGCACCGTGTATGCTTCGTCATTTCCTGTCAAGAAGCTAGAGGGGAGTCTGCAACTTTGTGAAGTGAGTGATTTCATCGTTATTCATCGCTTTTGTGAGGTTTTATGTTTTTAATTTCCATGAGATCCGTTATAACATTCCTTGTTCTTTGATTCTTGAACCTGGGCATGCTTGAGTAACTTTTCTGTACCAACCTTTCCGTGAAAAGCGTCGTGAGACCTGCTAGAAGAAATTGAATGCAGGTTCTTTGATCCAAGGATAGAGACCCAGTCCTGAACTTTTATTGTTTTCGCTTGAACAAGCCTTAATCGCATCATTGCTAGGAGTACAGACTCTGTTATTCATGGTAAATAAGGATCTCTGTGATATTTCCCAGCCATTTATACCTTTTTTTGGAGCTCTTCTGCCAGGGTTTCTGTGCCCAGTCTCTTATGGCTATAGAATTTTGTTTTTTCCCTGCTTTTGATCTTGCTCCTTCTCTTTCCAAGGCTCTTTTTGACTTTTCCGAGCGAGATTCTAGCTTCGCTCAGCATCCTTTCATCTTCTATCTCTTTAATACATTCGCAACAATGTGCTCAACCGGTTGACACCCGTGGTGCGACGCGTGGGACCGCGTGCAGTACCGGTTGGGCACAAACACCCGAATAAGGGACCGCCCGTGTCCCATGTGGCACACTATGCCGAGAGCGTAAGGTCGCGAATATGTTGAATAAGTAATAAATTTGGGTCCCCTCTTTTCTTCCTCGATGTAGGTTATAACTGGTTCAGTGACCAAGCAGTTGACATGCTTAACTGAGTCATTTCACTCGTGACTAATTCATTTGATTACGAAGTCAATGTTGTCGCAACTGTGACGCTGTGTTGTTTGCTCTCAGCCGGTGTTCCAGACGTTCTTTGTAGTGATGAGGGAAGAACTGTTTCTGTCGTGTTTCGCAATTGTCGTTTTGCTGTCTATGTACGGCGGAGCGATTAAGGGACATCGAGGAGCGTCATATGAATTGAACCAGTTTCAAGAGAAACTATTTTTAGAGACCTATTAATGTGATGGAGAGTATTTTTTGAACAATTGTTTTTTTTATCCGCGATTTGATTTTTTGGCAAAGAATCCCGTGGTTGTTAATTCATAGGATTGCGGTCTGGTTATACTAGTTTTTTTTTAAAGATTAGCCGCTATACACTAAAGCTCCGCAAATGCTGCTCATTTGGATCCTGTCATATGATAAGGGGGTGTCTTTTACGCAGGATTCTGGCGTAGGATTTTTAATTAAGCACGGATTAAATGTATGGATTCTGTTTTGGTTCTGCTTTCTTTTTCCGAATATGTTTTCCCTCAATTCCTGTGTGATTTACGGAGATTTGATCGTGTGGAATGGGTATTAGGATTTCATTAGTAGAAGGGCATGGATGATTAGTAGAAGGGCATGGACTAAACCACCCCTTGTATGAATTGTGAGCCAGGTGTCATAGATGTTTATTGCTTTCTTGGGCGACATTTCACCACGCAGGTCTCGAACCATGCCGAATCGCTCGTACCCTTTTCCCTTTCTGGGTGAAATGGTCTGTATATAACATGTGGGCTGCAAAAAACGACCATGTCTACATTTACAAGAAAGGATACCGGTTCTAGTTGTTCCGCTCAATCAAAGTCGTTTTATGTTCTGCAGGTGTAGGCTGTTTTCACTGGAAGAGAAATGTTGGCAAAGTTCATTTTGCTAATTGAACTTGGGATAGATTGGCACGCTCAATTGAGTTTTTGCAGTGGCCTAAGAGAGGTGATGTGGCCTCATCAATCTTCAATTTTTTTTCTCTTGCTTTTTTTCTTTGTTTTACAGTGACACCAGTCGCTGAAAAAAATAGTGCAGCAGAAAAAAATTGACCGGGTTCAACTCACAGTGTAATTTGTCCCTGCGATTTTTTTGATTCTCATTGATTTAATAATTTGACCATCTTATTGGATATTACATCAAAGGCCATATCAAAATCACTGTAATAGTACTGCAGATCATACTGGGATACTTCGCGCGGAGTATAACATCCGCGCCGCCGTAGCTCTGGTGACAGTGAATTTGATACGAATTGATTGATGGCGGGCCTGCTGGCAAAACATTGTGTCCAAAGTCAACATTTGTCAGGAATAATGTAGCTGGGTCTTCGCTTGTCATACAGCATTGCTTGATGTGCTTGACCTATAACAGGTCTTTCTTGGTCCGAGTTTATCATTGAGTTTACCCATGGTAATCGTGTTAATGTATTCAAATTTACTATTCACCTGGCACCCATCAACATGCATACCCATGCGTGAGTTCATCTAGGTTATCTATACCCAGCTGCTACCCGTGGGTGCTCATACTCAACCGTGTGAGATACCCTCTCTTCCAATGATTCATCAGGGCCCTCGTTTTTTTTTGTTGTTAAAAGTGATTAAGACTGATCTTTTGGGTCTTGCGGCATGGTTACCCATTCGCTACTGGGCTTGGATCACAGGAAAATGGGTAATCTCAAACATATATAGTCTTTCCAAAAAATACTCGCCTCCCGTTACACTGCGCGTCGACTGAGCCGCGTCGCAGCAAGTATGATAATGCATAGGAGGCGCGGCGCGGCTCAGCAAACGGGCGGTGGATGCCGGAGGCAAGTATTTTTTGGAACGACTGTGGCTGGGTATAGACGGTGTCACATATGTGTAAATGCATCGATTTGTGCCAGGTAAAGGGTGTGTGTTTGTGTACGTTAACACCTGTACAGTGGGTAATCTCAGTGATGCATCCAGGCCCAGGTCAGTTTATGAATTATTATATAGTTCATCAAATTGTCTATGCAGCGCCAGATTTTCCATTTATGTTGTTTGTCGAGAGGTTCTCTTAAATTCATCGAAATTTCCAACACTTCTTGAATCCTAAGGGTTGTTCCAGTGTGTGAGAATCCCTCATCTTCTACTGTACTGCAGAAAAGTCATTGAATTGCTTCCAGATGCGTGATACGGAGAAGAAATCAATCGTTTCTTTGTTATACACTGTGGCAACGTCAAGTGACTGATAATGTGTGTTCGAGGCCAAATGCACATTGCCTTTTTTTGCAACTAATCAGATTCGTTTTTATGTTCTCCTCATTTTCTTTTGATAGTTCTCACGTTCCAGTCATTTTTTTCCTCATCGCATTTACACCAATTGCCCGTGCTGTAACCGATGTGTGTTTCTCATTAATTTTTGCTTTAACCATAGCAGTCTCTACTTCAATGAGGGTCTATTAGTACTGGTTGTGGCATCAGAGACGCTGTATTCCACTTCCTTTAAGATTTGTTGTTTGGCTGTTTCCTATTCTCATCTGGTGATACTTATACTATGGATATGGATATACCTTGCAATGTAACACAGAGTTTATAATTTTTGTCTCATTGAAGTGCATAGAAGTTTACCAAATGGTTACTGAATTGCCATCACTTAAGATTTTTTTCGTCTTGTTTTCCTGTACATTTTAAGGTAGGATATTTTAGAATAAAGTCTGCAAGACTAATAGTTGTACGTTATTTCAACAATTAATTTGGTGTTTACTTAAACTGTAGACGTGAAGCAGTCTTAGAAGGCACCAATCGGGAGTTCTTTTTCCGTGCGAAGGCAATTTTTTCCATGGTTAGGTGGAACTTGCTTGATACCTTCTTTAAAAAAAGTCATCGTTCGAAGGATTGCAATTCAAGGAAAAATTATATCCTGACTTTGTTACTCAGCAACGAGGACGGGTCCCTAAGTGATGTTCATTATGTAATGGTTGATGTTTTTGTTTGTAGATGCTTCTGCGGAATTTCTTTGCCATATTTGTCTATAATCATGCCAAAGAATGGTACACGTACTAGTAAAAGTGTAAAAAAGTACCGATACTTGCTGAGAGACCAGATCTCGCAGAGTGAGGAAGACCAAGGCAACGAGGGATCACCGAAGTTTTAGAAGACCTCACTGATGGACTATTGAGTTCTTTAGATACCTGCGTAACACATGCGTCAACACTTTTACCTGGAGTAATCTCATCGATGCATCCAAGCCCTGTTATCGGATTGTTATAACATTCTGAGTTTTATGAGAAGATTTTTTTCAGGAAAAAAATCTTCAGAATGTGTTCCAATTTCTTATTTTAGTGGCGTAAAATGAAGTGGAAACCAGATCTCCAGCGTGATTGCGTGTTTGGTATTGTCAAGAACTCGTAGGGAGTATGCCATTATATGGCATTCCTGGAGCTGGTATCCATTTCAGGCCTTTAGTGCAAGATTTTCTCGGTTGTTTTGTTCTGCAAGGACAAAATGCCAGTATATTTCGTTTTTGGGAGGGTAGCTAATAACGATAATAGAGGGCAATTCTCATTTTTTTGTTTCAAAGATGTTTTTTACGCTGAAAATGCTGCCCATTTTGACAGCACGGAAAGATATCCAGAAATAGTATGAGCCCCTTGAATTGCTACAATGGTTAGGTATAGCGAACACACTCAAGTACTTTGTGGATTTGACCTTTTTCGTTTTATGAATTTGACCTTTTACGTTTCCCTTCTCTCGAAGAATTTGGCTTCTGGTCAAGAAAACTGCAAGGAGAAGCAAGTTTCACCATTCTGCAAACTGCAGCCCGGAGTAATCCGAGCCACATCTCTGTTCTAGCATAGTGCAAGTGCCGAAATGCATCCAGACAACACCTTGTTCTCATAAATCTTCCACATGTCTATTTTTCCCCAGCTGCTGCGCCATCCCTTATGACCCTTAGCCTTTCCAAATCCCTATTACGTCAATCGGCGTCGGAACGGACGCCTCCAGAGACTTTTCACGAGTCAAGGACTAGTAAACGCCGAGAGTAATGTTTTTTCTGTGTGTTCCCTAGCACGTTCCCAACGGGATCGCCGGCTACTATTCTTGGTACTATTTACTTAGGGTCCCTTTAGAAGTTGTCCCTATTGGCTGTGTGACTGCTCTGTGTGTCATTTTTGCAGAGTCATCCAGAAAAAAGCTTCATGTGTCGTGCTGCAAACAGGCTATCATCTTTCAGTACGCACGCACGTTCGCACGTTCAGCCTTGGAAAAAGTCTCTGGATACGGCGAAAAACGACGGGTGATAAGTGACAGGTTGCCATTTTTTTGGATAATTCAAGTCCAACTGAACCCTTTTCCTGGAGAATCTTCTAGGGCAAGCTTATCAAGAGATTGCCCGACTATAGACTGCTTTATCTCCATAGCCGCTTATGCCTCAGCTATTTTTTGCCGAACAAATCCTGCAGGCGAGTAGTAAACAACCGGATCAGGGCTTCCTGACTAACGAGACGTAGTACTCTACACATGACGCGGTCCTATGAGTCACACAACGAGCAAGTTGCTCATTAGCGCTTTCTCTAGTTGATTCTAACCTGGGCTTATCACTTCCGCTGCCTCGTGAATAGTTTTTAGAGGATTCTGATGCTATTTTACCTATGTGACCTCAACAATTCCGGATGAGGACCTTTATTTGAGTGTACAAAGATCCTCATGGCTTTTGTTCATCCTCTTGTTCACCCTTGTGGCTTTTGTTCAGGGATTCGTTATGACCTACGCAATCGCCGTAGCAAATAGAACAGAAGTAATTGGAGGAAAACCAATATCAGTAATGCTGAAATAGTTTTTGAATTTAACGCTAGTAAGGGCTGCTATATGCCGGTCGTCAACACATTTACCCTGGGTAATCCCAGTGGTGCATAGCGGCGCTGGTTAGGAAACCTTGCACCTGAAATGAACAGATCAGAAACCAAGTTAATTCCCATCTTAGCTGGTCATTTTCGTGAAGTTTTACCTTTTATCCTTAAACTTTGAAGCCAACGATTTTCTAGAGATTTTTTTTAAATATTCGTTTATTCCCAAGAAGCGAGGAACAATCCCCGTCCATCGGCCAACGAGGCAATCGAAGAAGCAGTTGACTAGACGGAAGTCTAACATGTGTAAGAAGTCACCAAACTAGTAGCTGCTCAAGTAAGTCACCTGTTCAGGTTTATGAGGCCATTCCTAAGTGGTTCATCTCCTCGTGACAACTATTATAAAACATATGTCAAACCGCCATAACATTATGTACAACATTTGGGGAACTAGTTTCTGTTGTTGTGTAACGTAGTGAGGGTAACAGTATAATTTGAGTGCTATGATCTTCGTGGAGTCTTTTTGCTTGGGCCGGATATATCATTGAGACCACTAATGGTAAATTTTTTTAACGTTCCCAAATTTAACCTCTACCACAAACCCATCAAGGCTTCTCTTCAAGAACTCCTTGCTTTTAAACAGGACTAGAATACTTTTTAAGCACCTATTTCAGGTAATATAGCGATGGTAATAAATTCTTGATGGGTATTAAAAAACCATAAGAATGAAGTCTAGGATAATATCGAAGCTGAGGCCGGATTGCATTATGAAGATTACCCAGGGTAAATGTGTTAAAATAACCCAAATTCATCTACCGCCAACAGGAGCTCGCAACATGTTTACCCAAGGTAATCCTAATGATACATGCAAACGCAACATTTTTACCTATACGTGATGTCGTCCATACCCAGTTGGTTATCATACTCATGGGCATGAGATTACCCATCCTTCTAATGATGAGTCCGAGCCCAGGAAGGTACAAGGAGCAATTTCTCAGCGAATTACCGAGCGTCTCAACAAATTATCCGTGAAGAAATGTTCTTTTTATTAGATGGATTCAGTTGCCGCATACATCGTTGACATTACCCAAGGTAAAGACGTCAACGTCACCCAGTCATATCCATAGCTAACACGGGCGTCAACGCATATACCCTGGTTAATCTCAATGATGCATCCAGGACCACGGTTTGTCTCTAGAGGGCCACCTTACGATTGCCAGAGTTCTAACGTAATAGAAATCCGTGAACGCCAAAGGATTACCTTTTTTCAGTGTGGGAAACCATTTCTTGGAGCATTTTCCCGGAATCTTATTCGTGGGAAATTCTCATTGGATGTGCATTTCGGCCAGGCCTGAAATTTCATCCTGAACTACCGGGATAGAAGATTTCTCATATTCCCCTGTATTTCTTTTTCATTTCTTTTCATTCTTTTTTTTTTGCACTTTCTCTAGTCGGCTCAAATTTGTTCTTTGTCCTCGACATGTTCGTTGATTTCTGCACTGTTGGCAAGTGTTTGTCTGCCATTTGCCCTGAGTATAACGTCCCAAGTGCATTGTAACATTATGTGCAGCGCAGCAAAATTGCAGCAGAATGTTCTGGGGGAAGAGGGAAAAAATCCACTTTTTTAGTGTGCTGTAGAACTGGAACCTGCAAGCAGCTCGTGTACCCACGTATCCATTGTGTAACAAAGGAGAGCAGTGAACGAGTAGCAATCTAGGTTTATTTACTGCTTATTGCTTTTTGTGATGTTTTAGGTAAAAATACCCTACGTAAAATAAGACTTGGGAAATAAATATCCATTGATTTCCTTCAATTTTCTATAATAAAATTGTGTACATACATTTCTACAACGTGTTTAGCACAGTACTCGCGATTTCTCTATAGTGTATGGCTGTATGGCATAGCATTTTTTAATGAATTCAATGAATGAAAACCTCGCTAGACGGTAAATTCCCATTCCGCACGTTGTTGGCCATAAAAAAATGAATGCAATAAAAAACAGAAATCGCCGATACAGGCAGATCAGCGAAAATTTCTAGTTTTTTCCCTACTAATGCAGGAAAAAATCATTTTTTCGTGAGTGCTTCGGCATCGCGCCGTGGAATTCTAAAAAGGCGAATTTGTAATTCAAATTTTTCCGCAGTCCAGGAACTCCTTTTTAAAAAGTTCGCTCGAAAATCTATACTCGGAAGAGAAATTCACTATGTTCGGGAATGAAGTTATCCACGTTTGAAGTTGAATGTTTACTTTTCGAGATTTGAATTTTGAAGTTGACCTTAAATTTTCAAAATTTGCAAAAATAGAGAAAGATCTTGGGAGGGTAAGTTCTTGTTGAATGAGTTGACAGGAAGATAACAAGCAATGAGCTCTACTCAGATAAGCTAAATCTTTATACACAAGTAAAAACACCTTTAGAGTATGAGTCTAACGGACCTAGAGTGGTATTTTTCTAATTCCCAAAAAAATTAACGAGCATAAAAACAACAACAGAAATAACGCATAAAAATGAGATGGTTGTGCAAAAGTAGTAAAGGTTGAAAAATAAGAGTGGTTATGCAAAATCGCTCCACTTAATCGATCAGCTTCAATTTAAAAGTATTTGGAGGTAAGGTTCGTTGTCAACTTAAGTTCTACAGGGGTATCAAAAAGTTTCCGGCGTAGACCACTTACACTATAGCTACTGCAATGAAATTTTAAACCGAATAAATATAGGTCTCTCGAAGGTCAACCCACTTTTCATCTTGCCATTCTATTAAACTTGACCGATTTTATAAGGAGTTTTGTCGCATGAAAACAAACACCAGACCTAAGCTTTATTTCGTAATCGTTCTCGCTCCGGCGAAGCGCCGTTTCGAATTTTCGGATAGATTCTGGTAGCTGGGCCCTGAACTCTGCTTACGAGCTGGCGGAATTAGCGAAGTGCGTCCACATCCTCAGAAAGGAATACAGAATCGTAAAAATGGATGTTCCGTTGGAAAGTTTGAATATTGTGATCGAGTTTCTGCATTCATTTTTTTTTGGTTGCTTTGAGAATGCGCTGGAACAAGGTAGCATTGAACTTACCTTCTTCCTTAGGGTTTACACAAATGTAGTCAAGTGGCACGAAGTTTCCACTATCTCATGGAACCTTTGGTGAAACGTCTTCATCTCCAAGTTTCGTGTTCGATCGCACTGATCTCGGACATGTGCCTGTCTCGCTCTAATATTCCACGCTTAGGAGCTTAAATCTTGGCACTGAATTCGCTATCCATTACCGGTCAAAATGCTTTCTGAAGTATCGTTCCTGCTTTTTTCGAAACCACCGAAAATCTTTTTCGAATGTTTAACGGAGTTTTCTTGTTGAGCGTCGAGAAGGTTTTGAAGACTCAATTTTCTTCGGAGCTTCAAAATGTTGGATGACTGCTCAGGGAATTTCCAAAGATAGTTATAGATAGCTCAAGTCCTTGCACAAATTCTGACATCAAAATCTGTCTGCACTGTCCAGCGCTTTTCCACACGGCTGCAAAAATCTGCCCTCGCCTTGACGCTGCTCGTTGACCAGAGCGCGCTCCATTATTGATCGATTCTGGCACCCTCATAAACTCCGTATTCGAGAATTCTACATGGGGATGATAGAAGACTTCCTCCTTGTTTACAATTAAGAGTTGGAATCAGATTTTGTTCAGTAGAACTTGTTTACGGAACAAAAAGTCAACAGTATTTTTTTCGCATGATTCACACTTTTGGGCAGTACCCATAGTTTGGCTTGAACAAAACGTTCTGATTTCCAGACGAGCTGACGAAATCCCATGAAACCTTGCAATCTAACATGAAAGGCTTCCTCCTACACGATCCCATCGAAACTGCACGGAAATATACCACAGACAAGCGGAGGCCGGAAACTTTTTGATACCCCTGTATCATTGAGGATCCTTTTACATCTTACTTGGTCTTTCCAGAAAAAATGGCAATCTTTATAGAGAACACGTCTGGTCGCTTTTTTCCAGTAGTTACCCTGTATGAGTTTGTATAGTCTTTCCAAAAAATACTTGCCTCCTGCTACACTGCGCGTCGACTGTCACGTCGCAACACGTATGATAATGCATAGCAGGCGCGGCGCGGCTAAGCAGACGGGCGGTGGACGCCGGAGGCTAGTATTTTTTGGAATTTCCAAATTTTCCATTTGAAGACATGTGTAAGAAATAATATCAATGCAAGTTGTGTAAGAAAAAGGGATTTTTTTAGAATTATGAAGCTGACGTCAGAATTAACCATACATTTTTCTCTTACTAGCTGTTGAGAATCACGCACTGTGGCTGGAGATATTTTGATCTGCTGTTCACTAATTCTTTTTGATCTCCTATATCGATCCAACTGCGCCATATGGGGGCGATTGAACCAGTAATGTCATCTTGCTACTCCAATATTTCATTATTGTTCTGCTGTATTGGCTGTTTCTCCATAAAAGATTCTAACATCCTTGTTACTCGAATCCACACTGCAGTAAGTCTGTCATACATCGCACTTCTTAAAATTCCTGGAGTGCTCACCATCAGAGGTACATAAATCTCGACTGCTTCTTGCACCGTTGTAATCCACAATGGCTATCATTAGTGACCTCGCAATAGTCCTGGCACTTATAGCTCTTGCATTATGTTTCTTCCGCCACTTGGCGGGTTTTTCGTTACTTATGTGCAGTGTTTTGTTGTGAGCCATGGTATGTCACTTGTTTGTTCTCTTGGTAAACAACTAAACAACTAAACAATGGGCAAAGAACCCACACTCGTACTCCGGAAAACAGGAGTGCTGGTATGAAGTAGCTCGGATTGCATGAATCGTGAGCATTTTGATCTAAAAAATCAAAGTGTGGAGCGTGCGGCGGTGAGATCATGCTCCGCGATTAGTCAGTTCACAGAATCGCCCAATCGGAGAACTTGGTCGCTCCGCCCTCTCCGGGTATAACACTCCACACCCAAAAAATAGTTTTTAACCAAAGAGGCTGGCAATCCAATCAATATTTTATTTCTTCCATCCAGTTTTGACTTATTTTCAGCAATTTCTTCCACCGAAAAAAATTTAATTTTTGTAATTGCACAACAAGGCATTAATTTTGCAGATTGTTTTTGTTGTCGTTTCAAATTCGGCGCTAAAGTTGGGATATTTGGCTGATTGCTTCGGAAATAACTGCACAGCTTGTGCAATACTTAGCTCCGCCCACATTTTAGGTGAAGCAGTTGGTCTGCAATGCAAGCAAATGGTACGAAGTAAATATGTCCATAGCAGTGGCGGACGCAGGGGGGGGGGGGT
>JARK01001345.1:1922357-1953884 GCA_000688135.1 Ancylostoma ceylanicum
GGGCAATTGGTTTTCCCCCCCCCCCCCCCACCCGAATCCAAACGTTCGTTATCTGTGACTTTTAGTGTTGCATTCGTCGCTGCAAAGACAAGACCGATACAGCACACACACACACAGATAAGAAAGTAAATAGTAACTGTTAAGATGGCTTTGACGTTAAAGCGAACAAAACCCAACAACAAATAGCAGACCTCTCGATGTCGTTTTATGTTTTGTTTACTGAGTTATTTTTGTTTTCGCGAATTCTCTAGGGTCTGCGTGGCGTTTTTTCTCTTGACTACTTGTTACTCGGTATACAACGGCCATCCGCAGTAGAGTAGTGTAAAGTTTCCAGAAGTTTCTGGAATTTGAGCACCCTCATAATTGAGGCGAAGGTCTTAGGAGAGTCGAAAAGTGCTAGGATCAGTGATCATTTGAGCGTAATCCTTGTAAGCTGGGGGACTGATACTCTTGAAGTGGAATATGAATGTGGCAGACAGTTAAGGATTTATGGAGGCTTAAGGATAGCGTTGTTTTGAGGATCTTTGGTTTTTTAGCTGTCTCAACATTGAAATTATGCTCCATTCGAATTTCAAGCCGTAAATATGCATTCTATTCCAAAGCAACCGCTAATTGAAGTCTTAAGCAGCTGTAAAATCTAAAAATAGTGCAACTGCTCCTGGAAAAATGGCAAAATCCAGGAGCACCACCACCTCTTCCGTGAAAAAGTTGACCCGCTTGGCAGCGCAGTGTAATTTTTAACGATGTTCGCTTGTCTGCTAGTGAATGGTGTCATGAATCGGCCACAATGGGCTCATCGTTATGTGTTTTGTGCCCGTTTGATATTTCAAATGATGGTTCAGTTACCCAAGGTGGGTAATGGAGTTTTTCGTGTAAAACTGACATTTTGCATGGGAGGCAGCACAAGGGAACCCGAGATAATTAGGTCCAGCCGGAGATCTGCCTGCGGGAAGAGCTGGCAGATCGAGAAACCGTTCACCGAGCAATTATGGCTGGGTCACCCCAACGCTATAAACCACTGCTCACGTCGCGTGCGAAATCGCGTCGCGACAAATGCGTCTAATTATTAGGTTGTTGCATAGGTTTCCGCTTTTTTTTTTTCGAAAACTTCTAATGAACGAACTATTTCGCACAAGTCTATGCACTACTTTGAAGAGCGTAATCTCGGAATCATTGAGGCGTGTAAAAACTATTTTTCCGTTTTGTTCTGGAATTACAATTAATGTCGAAATGAATCTTTCAATAGGCGAGAGCAAATTGTAAAATTCCCTGAATGATCATGAAAAGAAGTCAGATGGGATGAACCAAATTACCAGTTCTCACCTCAATCCCTTTGAGGCTTGGGACACTCTGTTCTCTTTCCGGCCTTTCAATCCTTCCTTGTGACTTTTTTCCGAAGAATTCAAAATGACCGTAAACAGCTAAAGTTAATTCGTCCACATCGGAAGAAAATGCGGAAGAAACAGTATATGCGGAAAGACCAAAATCAAAAAGTTGTTCTGAACTTCGCCTCTCGAGGTTATTTAATGTGCTGCTTACGAAAGTCAAAGTCCAAAGTTCAAAATTCAACTGAATTCCATTAAAAACTACTGAATGTATTTCCCCTCATATCCTTACTACTTTCCTCATCCTTTCAGTTTCACTGCATTTAATCCATTGGAAAAGCTTTTTGACTTGGACGAAGTCGCACGACGCAACGCGACGTACGCGGCGAAGTGGGAGGGACCGGTGCCGAGCGCAGCGCAGTGCTCTAATAACGCTGCCAATAAATGCAAACTGCGTTAGCTGACAGTTCATGACCCTCATAAGTAGGGTGGCAGTTATCTCGGGTTCCCTTGTGCATGGAGCCATTTTGCATCAACATCTTTTTTTTTACAAATTAGGGTAAAATTAATTTAGAAGGGTTCCCACAAAAATACATAGGCTTCACTTTGAAATGAGAGGATTCGGACCTAATACATCTGAGAAAAGTTAAATTATTTAGTCATTAAACTTACTTTGAGTGACTTTTGATCTATTTTTACTTTTAGCTAGAAAAAGGAAGCAGTAGCAGGTGACCAAGATGAATTCGAGTCAGTTACCAGCGAGCAGTGCGATTCCGTGGGTTAAGTAGATCATGAGGGTTGGCTAGTTCAAACCATCTTCCAGTTCTTGACACGTCGTCACCAACCAATCACCGAGTACTTGTAAACGGATCGTATAGACAAGATGATGCTGAACAACGGGCAGGGCAATTTAACCGACCAATCGCAGAACTGTGGAAACGCCCCCTTTTCTGCACTAAGGCGCTGCTTTCCATTAAGAGGTTGTAAATAGCTTTTCAAGTGAGGTATCTTTCTGTTTTTTGTAGGCGTTTCAATATTAGGTACAGATAACACGTATTTTTCCGGATATTAGTGATCTGGATGGGAGGAAATCCCTGAAGCATTTAGTTACCATCCTTCCTTATGATTCACTTTGGCTGATGACGTCATCATCGCTTTATGACGTGTTTTATCAGGGAAATCATCTACCAATAGCTGCATTATAAGTTTTCTCAACTGTTTTTTTTTCGCGTGCACGTAGTGAACTCTTCCACTATTGGTCCGTGGAGGGGCGGGTCGTGTGCTCACAAGCCAATCACAACAGCTGGCATCTCCACCATTTATTTTTGGCGAATGGCAGCATGAAGGCATCAGTTGTTGTTCTTTCAAAGTACATAGTAAGTAAAAACTTCTAGTATCATTCATCTGGTAAGGGAACCATTCTCTCTTGTTTATTCTTCGTTCACCAGGAAATGAACATAGTCCAAAAAAGCTGACTTAGAATATATTGCTCCCTGGAGCGCTACCACACATACATCCTTGACTTGTTCATTGAGTCTTCCAGAAAACCTTTCTTTTGTTCTGGAAGGCATCAAACATCTCAGTGATGGAGAGAATCTTGAAGCTGCCTATCTGTCTTTCAAAAATGGCTCGGAAAACAGACAGCTTCTGATTTTTCCATTCTCTTCCCTGAAGAATGGAGCTTCAAGGAAAGCTTATGCCATGTGACAGTGGAAAATAATCCTGGACAAGTTTGGATGCATCACTTTGAATGCCTAAGAATTCTACAGTATCCCCAAATGTTTCTGGAAGACGATCTCTGGAATACGCCCGGAACATCTACCTAATTAGTCACCAATCCAGTCCAGGATCCAGACGACCTCCGTCCACACACAATTAGATCTCTGATTCGGCGTTGTTTGGTGTTGTTTTTGCCGCGCCTGGCGATGGCGGTTTTGGTGGTGTGTGATCTGCGGCAGCGATTACTACGGAGTAGTTAAGTTAGTGCTCACCCTAACGATGTGTTTCACGAGTTCCGCTGTCTTTGTTTGGCACAACAGCAGCGAAACATCACGTCAACCGCGTGTTCTGCTCGTCATCCATCAGCCGCCAGCAACTGACACCAGTCCGCGGCGGCCGCGGCAGCGGCGGCGGTGTCCAGCCGCGGACGTAATCGCGGTCCGGAGGCCGCGGACGACGTACTCACTAACGCATGGATGCGTGCGGCTTCCATCGTAGTTGGTGGCGGAGTTTTTTGGCTTTGATGGCTATTTGCATGGCTAAAGAGACGGATGGAGGCGGAATGTCGCGATGGAGATGGTATAGCCGTTTTTGGACTGCTTCTGGAAGTGGAATCGTTGATTGGTCTTTAGTGGGACTCCCTGTTCTCCCAGTGCATAGTCATGAATTTGGCTTTATTTTTCATAGAGTTTACCATAGAGTTTGGTAGAGCTCTTTTTGCTGCGGAAGCACCGCAGGCGTAGCCGTGCTGGAATTTCCCGAATTGTTTTGTTGACTCACTGTGAAGAGGGTCATCAACGATGTGTTTGTCTTTCAATCCACTTTCTTCCTCTGCCTTGTGTGTACTGTCCATCCATATCCGTGAGAAGAATGCAATATCTATTTCAGGATTGGTGAGGCTCCATTTTGGCATGACTTTCCCAAACACTACTCATTCAATCAATAGGACTTTACAGAACTGTAGCTAAATTTCTGGATGAGTTTCTGGTTGACGCAACGTCTTAATGGTGAATAGCTCCTGAATAGTTTGTTGTATTTTTCTTGTGGACATTTTTTGAAAAATATGTCACTGTTCAATACTTACGACCTACGTGCTGTGGAGTTACCGAATACAGTAAGCTTTAATAGAGCGTTTTTTTCGACTACGGGAAGCACGCGACGCGACCGCGCCGCTTGAGCTGGAGCCGTCGCCTTGGTAGCAAGTCACAGGGTTTTTTGATAGTTAGTTGGTTTTCTTCATAGTTAACATCGAATAAGATGGAAAACTGTTAACAAAACCCTATAGTTTGCTATTGCGGGGGAGATTCCAGCGCAAGCGGCGCGGTCGCGTTGCGTGTGCCGCGAGTCCGCGAGAAACGCACTTCCATCGACGCTCACTGTACGGACAATCTTTCCTCTCACCTTCAAACGAAATTCCCAGTCAGGAGATACGTATGTCCTAAAATTGTCATGGACTTTATTCTATTTCAGTGAAATGCGGCTGAATTACCATGAATATATTTACCGTAATGGCTGTTAATTGCTCATTGTAATTAAATCTGCTCTCGTTTTGACCAGCCGCCACCTCTTGGGTTGCCTAGCGACGCTTCATTTGCTTCTCTATGATTTAGCGAGGGCTTCATAGTAGTACTACAAGCTCAGTGCATCTTTTGAAGCTTTTATTACTCTAAGGAATGACTATCGTTTTCCTGCATTTGCAGACATAGCCACACATTTTCCTCAAATCCTTGATTTTTGCTCAATCAAACCTCGTTTTCATCTAAGGTAATTCTCCAAAACTTCAACACTATTTATAAATGTAGAAAAATCTCACTGTGATATGCATGGTGAAGAATACCATAAAAAAAAGGTTACGATAAAAAATCGTTTCCTCTGGGACATAGTACGCTCCCCTGCTCATGTTTTCCAGTTGCATAACTCCTGCTGGTAACCGTCAGGCTAGTTTTTCTGGATACAAAAAACCCTCGTGAGGCTTGTGCTGCACTTTTCACTTATCCACGAACTAATCCTTGTACATTTTTCTCACGTTTTCGCAGCTAAATCTTTCCAAACGTGCAGCTTGCTATTCCTGGAAGAGACGGAATATCCATAAAAGTGCACGGACATTTCTCCTGCTAGTGTGCCAAAATAGACAGCAACATTCTATGGGTAGAAAAACTGTTATGTATGGGCATGAACGCTATTCTTATCCTTGAACTTTCCCGGGGGAAATTTAGGAGAAACATTGGGTTTTCTGAAGATTTTTGGTGCTTTGGAGAAGATCGGAGCTGCAAATGTGGAAATTTTGAGGCGTCTGGGATAGAGTGGGGTGGATAATGTTTCAGGATATCCAGAAGGATGGGTTCCTGTGATGGCTGTAAGCAATTGAAGCAGCAATTAATCAAATAAAGTGGTCAGGGAAAATAAATAAACTAAAATAAATAATCAAATACAAGTAAATGAGCAGTAGAGAAGTTATCAGCTAGTAACAACACACTCAAAGTAAATGAAACACAATAAGTAAATAATAATTTGGGAAAAGCTAACAGAAACAAACAAAGAATGAACAAAACTGAAGGCAATTCAGCAGCACCACAACATATAAAAACCTCTAAAAATTTGCTCGGAGAGGGCGGGGTGCGGCTCTGCGATTGGTCAGTTCATGCAACTGGCCAATCACAGAGCTCGAAAGTGCCGCCCACTCCAGGAAAAACGCTCTACACCCGCTCAGATGTTCCAAATTTTCCTGAGATTCCCTTATTCACCTTTTCTTTCCTCAGAAATAATCTCCTATATTCCTCCTCTTATATACGTAGTACACCCAAATAGCCAAAACAATCCACAGGAAACTTGCCCGGCGCCCAGCGACTATCGGAAATTCCGCGCTGCAAAACCACTTCCTTGCCCGTATTACATGTAGCAAAAGAAGCGGAAATGAATCAGAGTGATTGCTCCACAAAAGAGCTTCCGGAATTCTCCCACCAGAAGAAAATGACCGCTCGGGGGTTCTTGGAAGGAAATAGCAAATTACGCGCTGGTTCTATAGTACTCGTTGTTGAATGGAGGAATAATGGATAGTGAACGCCGTGGAAATTTCTGGAAAGCATTAGTAATGCCACTCCGGAACAAATAGAAGGAGGGCTGTGAAGGCTGAGAATAGTCGAATTTTTCAAATGAAGTCGTGAGGTATTGGTCAGGTTATCCATCAATCCTTATGGCTCCTCTACAGGTTTGGCTGCTTCGGTAGATTCTTTGCAGGCAGGGGGGAAATTGCAGGGAAATCAGGGAAAAATGGAGATATCCACGAGAGGACTTTTTTGCAAGGGAAAAAAGAAACAATGAGGAAATAAAAGTTCCCTTTCTGGTTATTCGCCGATTCCTATTCTCTAATCATCACCGGTGGGGAGGGACTACTCACTCATTAAATCATTTATTTATAAATTTACCCAACCATTCATTCATTCACTCATTCATTCCTTCACGTATGCATTCGTTCATTCATTCATTCATTCATTCATTCATTCATTCATTCATTCATTCATTCATTCATTCATTCATTCATTCATTCATTCACGCATTCATTAATCAGTCAGCTATTAGCCTTTCGTAAGCTCTAACCTTTGGATTGTAGTTGAAAAAAGGGCAAGATTCTCCTTTGGGAAGCTCCTGCTCGTGACCCAAGACGCCGTCCTTCCCACGACGACGTCCTTCCAGACATTTTTGCCCGAATGACAAAGCATTCTCATCGTACCACTGCCCAACTGGTCAGTGGGCTGGTGTGAATGCGGCTTATTTGAGCGTGACGCCGAGCGCAGGGCACTACGCTATTTATGACATCCATGGGACCGAGCGGCCGAGTAGTTCCTGACCAGTGCTGGGTGGCCGGAAGTAACGTTGTTCTTGCTATGGACCCCGTGTCAGGGAGCAAATTGCCACAGCCACCAGGAATTAACTCATTCAGTTGGGTTGCAATTACTATGTCCTTACTTCCTGAGCTCGAGTTCTGCTCCCCGGGGAGCAGCGTCCTTGGCCACGTCGTCGCCGTAGAACAACACCATGGGGGCGTCTGGCGCCATAAGGCGTGCTCGATTCGTTCATTCCGACGGCTTATCGCCGCTATCTGCAATTCCGCGTTTGCAAAGCTGCTTCTGGCGCTCTTACGCTGTTGACATGCGCCGCGCGCACGCGGTGCTGTGCTCTCTGCACCGTTGTTTATTTACAAAGCAGTCACAGCGGTCAGCCGGGTAGTGGACCGACACCGCCCCGGGTTCGCGCCCGCCCCCTTCCCCGTCGGACGCTCCCCCGGGTTCGTTTTTTTTCTCGCTACCGCCCATTGTAGACTGCTCGAGCGTGAACTGACAGCGTATTCATTGTGGCTCTTCGAGTGGTTCGTCGCTGTTGTTCATCTGAAGAGCAGCGCTATGGTTCACCTGGATCGTGACTGCTCCAGACATCGTCCCAGCGTCGTCGCCGGCTGAAACCCGGGTGAAATGAAGTCAGACCAGCTGGATCGCTCTGCTGGTCGGCGTGTCCAGTGTCTCCGCATGGTGATCTGCTCGTCGCGGGTCTCTCACGTCGGCTATGTCCACTCTCAGCTGACGATCACTCGCCCCGATGGCCGCAAATTGCACGCTCTCACCCCCATACACCTCGTCGTCCTCGTCGCATAGTACATCATCAGCACGTTTCCTGCACTCGCTTGCTCCCGGCTTTTTCCAGAGTTCAACGCAATTTCGCCTCAATTGCTCATTCATAAGGGCGGTTGGGGCGTTTTGTTGAGTGCTTTGCAATTTTCTGCAAATCCTGGAAAATCCTGGATTTCCTTGGACTTTTATTTATTTATCTTTTTTGAAGCACTCCTCAACAAGAAAAAAAAAACGAAAGGCGTAGGCGGAAGACGTGCCTATTCTCTATACTAGTATACTACTAGCACAGGCATACTAGTAACTATTTAACCGTCCTTTTCTGGTACTTTTGGATGTTCTTCCAAATGGTGAAATTAATATATATTGTTCTGCATCTTTTTGGCTCTGGAATTACTTCGTTCACCCCCTTTTACACGATTTCTGGACCACCCGCTCTTACCCGTTTTCTGGAGGTGCACCACCTGGTCTTACAATAATTTTGGAAGCGCACCAATCTGGAGCATTAGGTTGGCCCCAAAGTCTTGCACCAAATTTTACACTATTTCCGAACAATCATAACATTCTCATTCATGGATGGATCCTGGGCCCGTATCCAGCATATTTTGCCGTGGGAGGAGAAGCACAGAGGGTGTATATCAATTCCCATGGATTTTTATCCAATTTGCTATGGATTAGCACATCCGTAGATTTTTTATTGGATATCAGATTCTTTAAACCACACCAACATATCCGCTAGAGCGGGTTTATCCGGCTGGATAAATTATTTTGGATATGGGCTGTGTTATGCCAATTTTTTATGTTTGAGAAGTAGTAGAATATCCTACCACATTCTATTGCGCAAGAATTTTAAGAGCAAGAAATTCTGGATCGAAAAATAAATGGTGGTGCGAGACTTTTGGACCAGCCCAATATTAGCTAAATAGATAAGTAAATAATGATCTTTTGAACCTTTGTCCAGTTCGTGGCGTGGAGAAAGTCCATTTATTCAATTTTCTTCTCTTCCTTTTCACCCTCAATTCAAGATCAGAAAAATTCTGGATCGAAAAATAAATGGTGGTGCAAGACTTTTGGACCGGCCTAATATTAGCTAAATAAAAAAGTAAATAATGATCATTTGAACCTTTGTCCAGTGAAGAAAGCCCATTTGCCCAATTTTCCTTCGTTTTCCTTTTTCCTCTTCCTTTCGCTATTCTATTGCCATACCTGTTTGTTTACCTGCTATTCTGCTTTGCTGTTTCCGCAAGTCAACGCGGCCAAAATTGCCCGCGAATTATGCACGAATTGCCTGAAGAGCGAAAAGTTCCAAAAACCTTGTTATAACCGTTGCCATCCATGAATGCAAAGTTGTCCACAAGGCTTTGAACCCCTTTCATTTGTTGGTTAAAATGTCCTTGACATCGTGTTGCTGGGAATTGATTCAATTCTATTGTACGGCTATCTGTATGCGGCGTGAAGGACGCGTCTAAAAAGTGACCGTGTGGATCTAAGTGGCTGGAAAATTTTATGGCTATTTGTCCTCGTTTCCCATGAACTTGGGATTTCGTTGGGCCTGAGGTATAAGGAAAATTGCAAAGTTTCCACGATTTTTCCTAACTGAGAACGATTTTCCTCGTTTGGGGATTCCTATGTACTCTTTGGTTCTTCACAGCACTACAATTCTGGATTCTCCTCGCTCGATTTCCTGCTTCTCTCCTCCACTTGAACTCTCAAGAGTTCTTGAGTGGGAAATAATGCACGAAACGGAATCTGTGAATCTATAATGAAATGAAAAACTTCGAGGCATAGAAAATGCTGTAATAAAGCCCAAACATTTTTCTATGCTCTATATATTTGACTATTATTGTGTTGAAACCATGTTACTACTAAGAAATATTGCTATTCAAAGAATATTTTTTTAACAAAAAGTTTTGTTACTACGTCATAAGATGTCCAGATCTTCTTATTTTGCAGCGAAAACGAGAAATTACATGAAAGAAATGATTTGATGATGATTATTTATACGAAAGAACATTTTCGATCTTTGGTTTTGGTAGCATATTTCTCGGAATTTTTCCAGATTAACTTGAAGAGCCCCTAATCCACTCATTCATTCAGTCACTCCCCATTCATTCATTCATTCATTCATTCATTCATTCATTCATTCATTCATTCATTCATTCATTCATTCATTCATTCATTCATTCATTCATTCCATTCATTCGTTTATTCACTCCATTCACCTCGTTCATTCATCCCATTCATTCATTCATTCATTCATTCATTCATTCATTCATTCATTCATTCATTCATTCATTCATTCATTCATTCATTTATTCATTCATTCATTCATCCATTCACTCATTCATTCACTAGCTTCAGACCGCACTTTTCTGCTTTTTGCTCAGACAGCTGTGATTTCTTGGCTGCAAGGCGCCAAAGTAGCAATACATCTGCAACATGACGATGTAATTTCCTGGAAATGCCGTAGTTTCTGGAGTATCGTCCGTTTCCCAGCGATTGCCTTGCTTTTTTCTGGAAGAATCACAAATCTTCGTCGAAAGGCATGTTGCCATTGGTTGTTTTGCTGTGTTTTATGGGATTTATGACAACATTATCGAAATATCTGCATACTTCCTGGAAAGTATTCTCTCCAGGATGCATAATTTTCTGGATTTTGGATGTATTGATTGTAAGTGCGCTTTATTCTATGTGATAAAGCGGAATTATATATAAGCGTAGAATAAACGACCTATAAAAACATCCGCAGCATTTCTTATGGTACGCATCTGCTCCTTTGCGTGGAATTTATGAGAAAACTTTCGCAAAATTTGCATATTCGCGAAATCGCGTCGCAATGTTTGAGCTTCTGGATTTTGTTCCTGGATTCCACACTTTCATCATCGAATCCTTTTGTAGAAAAAAAATTGACCGTGGTGACTACTTCGGCAAGTAAATTTCCCCCTATAGTGGTAGCAGTCATAAGAGCAGAAATCTCAGAAAATACGGAAATATCCTGAGGAAATCAGGATTGTTACAATTTTTTTTTGCAATTTCCGCAATTTTTTTTCTCATTTTCTGCTAAAAGTGAAAGCAAATCCACCTAGATACATCATTTTAGGAACCTTTTCCATAAGATTTCTGTACATACATCTATACAGATTAGGAGTTTCTATAAGATTTCCTATACATTTTCGAAGTAAACAAAAAAGTAAACAACCGTAGCTCCTATGCATAGGAGAAAATTTTCAATTTTCCTCTCTTCCTGGAAATGTCCTAGCAATCCGTTGGCGGCTTCAGCGCTGTTTTCACCATCTGTTCCTTTGTCTCCAGCCGTCCATTCTTTGATCTACTGCCGAAGCGTCTGTTAGCGGCTGGTCATAAATTCCCAGCCAAAGCAAAGCTAGCTGTTCCGCAGATCATCACTCATTACATACGTGATCTGAACAGTTCCCCTCTGGCTTTACAACGTGCAAAATCCATCGATCCCGGCGATTTCGCCCCGCCGAGCGAAAACTCGTCCCGTCCCCGCGCATACACAGCTTACTTGTCTGGTCCAGCAGTGACCGAGCCTGGTTACGCGTCCTCTTCGTAGATGACGTGATTTCGGTTGAACGATGTGCGCATCATCTCCCTAGGCGCCGCGCTACGCGCGTTGTTTTCGCGCACTTCCATCGCGGGCCAGTGATCCGAGTCCAGAAAAGGGCGGCGGACCTCGTGGTGGACTCGCTGCGGCGGGCTTTGTTTGTCGCCGATGTTCGTCACCGCAAAGTCAGCTGTTTCCCGCAGCGTTGTTCTCCCGTTGGCAGAAAAAAATCACCCCCGATCGACTACGTAACTCCCCGTGGCCGAGTGAATTTCGTGTAAAAACGCGCGACGCCATCGTCGCTCTGTCAACGACGACAAGGTCGTTGCCAATGCGGGAGAAACGAACACACCGAACCTGTTTCGCTGTGCTCGATGACAATACACCGTTTCTTACGTGACGCGGCGGTGTCATCGCACACCCACCGGGTGGTGATGGTGATGAACTCGTGCGACCTTCCCGCACGAATTTCGTACCGCAACGTGTTTAAAGTGAAATTTTCGCTAATAGCCGAACAATCGTCGCATGGAAATGCATCCTCATGCAAAGGAGGGTGAAGACAGCTAAAGAATCGACCACTAGTTATAGCGTAACTGGCATGGTGCCATATTTTGAGAGGGGAAAGGGTGAATATAAGAGGGCAAGGCGGGATCTATGTCAAAAAGACATCATTCCACAAATTCAGTTTCTTTAAAACTAGTTTTGTATTGATTAAAGACAGATATCTTCAAAATGCCAGTATTGGCACATTTTTGCCCATTTCATGGAATATGATAGCATAGGAAAAACCTCGAACTACTGTCCCTAATTTGTAAATGCATACATATATTTAGTAAACATTTGGTTTGTTGAATATTTTGAAATCAATATCTCGAATAATTCAATTTTTCAACTTTTCGAATAGTGATATTTTAGAGACCTCCGTTTTTCACTCATTTTGAATCGTCAATTTTTGAAGTGCCTGGTTTTTTAAGCTTTTTGGATTAGTCGTTGTTTCGTGTTACTCAGAATTTTTATTCAAAACTCGACTCGATTTGACTCGGTCAGGTCGAATTTGTAATGCTTAGGCCCAAATAAGGCGTTAGACTCGAAATTCGACAGAAAAATTCATTCTATTCCGAATAGCTCTCAAAAGATTGAATATTCGAATTTTCAAGAAACTGATTTTCCACAGTTTCCTTTTTTTTTCTCCGGAGATGTTCTCTCAATCAACTTGTTTTTAGTCGTTCTAGCAGATTAAAAAATTCTTTTACCCTAAAGCGCTTCAAAATCCTTGCTTTCTTGGGATAAAGGCTTGCTAGTGCGGAAAAGCCTCTATTGTTAGCTTATTCATTTCATTTTAGTTCATGGAGGGATTCCGGTTATGATAGTGAATCCCGTTTACTGGGTTTTCGACGACGGCCAGTGATCTCATCAAGAGGTATCTTCCGGGAAATCCATCAGTTGCGCGCTGCTCCGGCGAAATTTGCTCAGAAACCACCTATATTTTACGGAATGCAGGATTTACAAGGACCCCTAAAATTTCTTTAGCCTATGTAGATCCATGGTGTAGTGTCAGGGGGATCATCAATTTTGTAATGGGTTTACTTGACTCTCCTTACATTCACATTTACTCAGAAATCTGTGTGCATGTAAGCAATAAAGCTCCTAAAGCTAATACGATTTAAAAAAAAACTAGAGAAATTCAAAAGTTGAAGAAGTAGGGCAGTAATAATCGGTTGAAATTCAGGATATCGCTGGGAAAGTTCCTCCGAAATTTTTGTTGAAGTGGGACTGGAGAAAACTAGGAAGGAAGTTCAAAAAGGCTTGAAAAGAGGGAACTCAACCGAATTCTGTCCAGATTTTCCGTCATTTATGACTGCAAATTCCGGTTCAATCGGTGAAAAACGTGATGGCGATGGAAATGAACGATATCCAGTCGTTCGATTGTTTCCACAATAATTTTTTCCGCTCTGATGCGTGCCATTCAAATCGTTTCAATCAATCAATGCGAAATTTGACGTAAAAAGTGTCCGACAAATCGGATTTCACTTCGCTGCTGTTGCTGATCCGTTTCCGACGTTTTTCTGGATTTTCCCTGCAGCTGTTGGATTTCTGATCACTTTTGCTCATCTTTCCTTGTTCTAATTTAATTATCCTACCCTAACTATACATCCTAGCCGCCTGATCAACCGCGTACTACGAAACATTGAGGCTAATGAGGTTGTCGGTCCGGTCTAGTCAATAAAACTTTTTCGCCATCGCGCGCATGGCCTGATAATTAGGCGCGAGCCTTTGTAACGTCATCGACGTGTGTCGCCAACAATCGCGCGGTTCTTCAGTCCGCAATTACGGACTTGAACGCGTTGCGCGTAATTAGCAATAAGGAACTCGAGAAAAACGTCATGAGTGGGCTTGTAATGGCTTAGTGAGGAGCAGTAATTTGTTTTGGGCTGCTTACCTATTTTTCTTAGGGATTAATAAGTTGAAAATATTAAGTAGCGAAAAATGGAGCTAATCAGCACGTGCCAATCAATAAAATCAATACATTCAACACGTAGAGGAAGGCCTTCGCTCATTGGCTTCCTTTCCAAGAAATCCGTAAAATGCCAGGGTTAGGATACCTTGTTGAGATTACCCACGGTGAACTCGTTGCCTGAAAATGTTTACCCAAACGCGATGTTGTCCTCACCCAGCTCTACCCATTGGTATGAGATTAGTTCCAGTGATAAATCCGAGTCCAACGAACCCTGTTGGATTTGCAACTGCACAGCAGAGAACACCCAAAATCCAATTTTCCACGAAATCCCGGAAAAACCATTGGCCTCACCTCCCAGTCCTTTATACGATCGAATCGCGGGTTTCGAATTGAACCGGATCCTATTGATGGGAAAGTTCGCTGAGAGACCCAGTTTTTGACTTGCTTAGCTGTGAGAGCTTATGAATTCCTTCGTTTTCATTTCTGTACATTTCCGCAGTTACATTTCTTTTCATATGAATATGTATAGAAGAAATTTTTTGAGAGATTCTTAAAATTCGGAAGATTTCGAATTTTTCCCGTTTCAGAGAAGCTAGATCAAATCGGGCGGGTGGTTATCCGTATTCATAATTCCCGACTGGGATAGAAAGTTGGGAGTATGAACATGGATATATGGAATATGAGCATATTAGTGATTCTTCGGCTGTCGTACATCCTGAAACATTCATGAAGAATCGTGAAATTAAAAAGAAAACGAAAATTTTGGATCGTGACCCTGTCAGTCCACAGAGGCGGTAAAAAAAAAGAAAAGAAAAGAAAAAAAAAGTAAACGTGTAGCCACACGCGTAAAAAAGACATCTCACCGATTTCCAAAGGATGGAAAAAGACAAGTAGTCCTTAGATTTTATCAGTTTTTAGCGCATAGCGGAGAACGTGACGCACATGGTGCATCACCGTCTTTCGTCCCTGTGTGGCCACGTGATGCACATGGTGGTGCATCACGCCAATCTCTTACATTAAAAACTGCACTTGCTTATTGTTTAGGCTGAAAGTGGATAAATTAACTCACGGCTAAAGGCGTTGACATCCTCCGAGAAATCTGTTATTTAAGATGAAATAATAATTATGTGAAAAGTTTTGGAATTAAGTCAATTTTTTCGAATATGAGAAAAAAGATGGTGTCATATGTACTTTCGAGAGGGTAGGTCAATTTTTCGGATGCTCCGTAACCAGATATTTGCATGTTAGAAAGATTCACTCCGTAGAATTCCCAATTAATCCGAGAATTCACGCGAATAAGAAACTAAAAAAAACTTCGAATTAATCGATTACTTTTTCAAGAGTGTTCCTTTGAACACCAGCGTGTACCTATTGTACATTTACTCTGGGAAATTTTCAACGTTTTTTTCGCTCTATTGCTTATATTCATTTCACCAGTTAGGTTTCTTATAATCCCCAATTTTTCGCATTCTCATACCCTTAATTTTCAGGATATTCTGAAATGTAACTAGGACGTTTCACATTTTTGAAAAATCCAGAGATGTCCGGCAAAAATATAGTACAAGTTTAGGATGCATAATAGAGATTACCCAGGGTTAATGTGTTTGTACATGGTTTACCAATGTGTGATTTCAAGGAGCGTTAACACGTCTAATCTCAATGATGGGTAATTTCCTGGGTAATCTCGATGATGTATGCTACACCACCTTCAGGACAATATCCTCGGCCTAGATGCACTATTGAGATAACCCGCGGTGAAAATGTTAGCAGTGCACGAATTTACCCATCGTCAACAAGGGCATAATCACGTTTAACCTGGGTAACTAAATTACGCGTGCGGTTCCCCTAGACTTGACCCTTACTACTACTTTTTTATTACTGATCAAGAATTCAGAACTACCGTTGTGTTATCTGGAATAGGCATTCAAGGGCCGGGATTCATGAAACGTTAACCACGCTAACAACGAGGGTTAACATCGTAGGTTAACCTATAGACTACGCAACGTTGAGAGACCCAGGACGCAAATGTTGATTTGTTAACCTGGGTTCGCTTGTTTTTGCGTTCATGGATCCCAGCCAAGGAAATGTTCTAGCACTGCTAGATGAAAGAAGCTCCCAAGAGAAATTTCCTATCATTGGATTGCTTGAAAAATCCCGAAAATATCCTGAAATTCGAATGTGTCATCAGTGTTCTTTGCGCTTTTGGCTTCTTGGTTTGCTGTGGCTTGGTGTGGCGAAGGCAGCGTTCGTCCGCTTATCACATTTGCTCGATTCCGGCGATTTTATCGTGTGTTTGCCGTGGGAATTTCCTCGCTTAATTTCTCTTCCATCACGTTCCCATCGCAGTGTGATGCCATTTCGGCGCCGATGTTGGTGGTGTTGGTGTGTCCTGGATTATCCTGGATGTTGTGAGAGTATATGAGCGATATTACACTCGAACTATGTTCTCGGGGCGTCGTGTGAGATCATGCACGCACAGCTCGCCTCCTCATTGCGGGGTTCGCCATTGGGCCATGATGTAAATCCACAAGGTACTGGAGTAGGTGGACGAGCGGGAAAAACGGGGAAAAAGTCCTATTTCACGTGACAACCGGCGACAACAGAGTTCGCTTCCAATTTTTTTCGTTCCTAAAAATAGATCCATATTTTCGTGGATCGGTAATGACGTTAGTAGCCACGAGTTCATTAAGAGTAGGGCAGAATTAGATTTAAGGACAATTCAGCCCGCAGAGGACGCTACCCCCTAGAATCCATTAATTTTCCAGCTAATTACCACTGTAGCTAACTTCCGCTTCTCTTTTGTCTTCATCCATATTTCCTCCCTACGTAGTTCTTTACCGCCTTCTTTCTGTTTTTCTTTCTATTTCTTCTTTTTTTATCCGTAAAACAACCAATCATCGTTTCAATCCCGGACCATTTGCCTTGAGCATTTTAATGGACACATGGTGTAGATTTCCACACTTGCAACGTATTTTTCTGAAAAATTTCATGATTTTCCTTCAAGGAATTTCTTTTGCTTTTAATTGCCAAGAAATTAGCCTTATGAACCTGGATTAGATGTCCTAGCTTATTTTACCAGGTCATGCTTGAAAATATCCTGGAACTAAATGAACGAAATGGTGCAGAACCCGAGCTGCTTCGGTGGCTCCTGCGAGGAGTTCTTCTGGATTTAACTGTATACCTTGGCAGAAAAACCCTATCTATGTACCTTATAAAACCCCTTCAATCATCAGGATATTTTTAAGCAGTACCTGGTAAAGTACGTCAGGACACTAAATCCAGGCTGGTAAAGCTAATTTCTGGGAGAGTAAAAACAAAAAAGCTCTCTTAAAGGAAAATCGTGGAAGCACCACACCCTTTAGAAAACCTTCGAACGTCATGGAGCAGAAAAGGCTTCTATATCCTTAAATTTGTCCTTGTTTTACCTGTAAAGCAATCCATCGTTTTCTCATACCTAGACAATTTACCCTGAACACTTTGGCGAGCATTAACTGTAGTTTTTCAGAACTGCACCATTTTTTTTTTGGAAAATTCCATGATTTTCCTCTAAGAAAGCTCTTGGCGATTCACTTTAGATGTGCAGCCCTTATACATTTCCAACATTTTTTCCAGGAAACAATGCTAGCTTCCTTAGCTGAATTTTATAAGTTAAGCGGCTGCACTTCCTTACTTTTGCTTCTATTTTACTTCCTTGACACCTAAAATAGTACCTAGAAATTTCCAGAACAAGAGAATTTCCGGTTTTCCTGGAAGAATCCCAATCCCCCTGCTAATTCACCTGGAATCCTCGGAATTTCCATGGAGCCCAGGCGGACACCCAAGAGCAAGCCTAAGTTCCGAGCAAATAGTTCCAAAAAACCAGGAAACCAGCCAGGTCTTCCACAAAAATCTAGAAATGAGTGATTTTCCACTCTTAAGAAAAAAACAAGTTTTAGCTGAAGAAATTCGTTAAACTTCAGCATGTACTGGCCCAGATTCTCGAGCGAAAAATCGCCGATTATACGAGAATAAAGGGGAATTAATGAGAGGCCTTTGCAGCAGGTATTACTGGTGCAATTTGCGCGAGAAGTACAGTTGTACTTTTGGTGAAAAACCATGGATATTGGCTGCAAATTGTGCAGGCCACAATTTTTTTCAGAAGATATCAGGATTCTTGATCCACGGGATCAAATATTTTTGCTTAGATTTTGTTGTAAACAACCTAAGATATTATCTAAGATATTGTATAAGGTTTATTTCTCATGTCAAGGAAATATGTCGTTCTGTCAACGACAGATATTGTCCGTAGGTAATATCCATTGGCACTTATGCGTGCCCTAGTTTCTCAAGTAATTAGGGTATGATCCCCTATCGTTCAGGTGTTAATAGGGCGCGGTACCGACTTTGAACATTCCCATATCTGGCCCCCTGTGGCAAACTCACAGCACATAGGTCGGCACCGCCCCCTCTACTCTGCATATAAACCCCATTTTTGACCATTATGTTACTATTCGCTCTATTCGACGAAACTATCGTCGACGTCTGGTCGTTAATAAACCTATTTATTGACGACTCCTACCACGGACCACACATTGGTGCATCGGCCGTGGTAGCCTACCCCAGCCAAAACTCTTTCTTCGCGAGCCCTCCCTGAGGGACCAGATTGAGTTAGGCTCCAGCACTCTTCTCGCTTGGTGTCCTCCCTGAGGAACAAGAAGAGTGCTACAACTCCGTTCTTGTGCGCGAGTCCTCCCTGAGGAACCGCAAGAATAGAGGTTGCTTTTCCAGCGCTTTCTCTCTTGAGAAACCGGAAGAGCACGAAGTTCTTTCCACCCCAAGGAAAGTCCTTCAACTGCCTTTGCTATTCCTGCCTGAGGAATACAAGGCACAAAAGTCGTTCTCGCTTGCGAATCCTCCCTGAGGAACCGCGAGAACCGACTCTGCTTCCTTCTTGAGTTCTCTTCACAGAGAATTCGAAGGAGCACAAGTTCCTTGCTTCCAGCAAGAACACCAATAACCTTTTGCGATTCCTCCCTGAGGGACCCTAAGGAAAGAAGTTCGTTCTTACTAACGAGTCCTCTCTGAGGAACTTCGAGAACGCAACTTTCTCACTCCCTTCTTGAGTTCTCTTCACAGAGAATTCGAAGGAGTGCAAGTTCCTTGCTTCACAGCAAGAACTTCAACAGCCTTTTGCGATTCCTCCCTGAGGAACTCTAAGGCGAAAAGTTCGTTCTAATTCACGAGTCCTCCCTGAGGAACCTCGAGAACGCAACTTTCTCACTCCTATTCTTGAGTTCTCTTCGCAGAGAATTCGAAGGAGTGTAAGTTCTTCGCCTTTCAGCAAGAACTTCATCAGCTTTTTGCGATTCCTCCCTGAGGAACCCTAAAGCAAAAAAGTTCGCTCAATCTTACGAGTCCTCCCTGAGGAACCTCGAGAGCGCAACTTTTACTCCTTTGCTGTGAGTTTTCTTGACAGAGAATTCAAAGGAGTCTAAGTTCCTTGCAACCAAGCAAAGAACTTTTTCTGTGATTCCTCCCTGAGGAGTCTTTCTCTTCCTTTCTCAAGAAAAGGAAAGAGACACAAGAAGTCCCGCGTGGCAGGAAACATACTACCTTCTGGATCAAGGGCGAATAACCTCATCAAATCAAAGAGGAAATCTACAGACGATCCGAAGATGACTGAAATCCAAGTGTTCAAGACAAAAATCACGAGCGCTTGTGCATTTCTCAAAACAAATCAAGCTGAAATGGAACAGCTTGAACAACCATTTGCATTTCCTACCGAAAAAAGGGAATGCCAGAGCTACATAAGAGACAAAATGGCGTCTCTAAACCACTTGCAAAGAAGGATCAAGAACGCCAAAGAACATCTCGACGCTCAAGTCACAGCCGCCATCAACAGTATCAATACTCGCCTTGAACAGAAGGAGCGAGAAAAGCTGATGAGCGAGCTTAATAAGCATCTGGAAGTAGACTCAAATAGTCTCGACTTCACAACGATGCTATGGCTGAACCAAATCGAGTTCAGAAAAGAGGAATTGACGCAACAAAGCGATCTCATCACTGCATCTCTACCAGTCGAACGAGCATCCAGTCATGGCAACGACAACCCAGATTGGACAAGCAACGGTTCAACTCAACCGGAACGGACCGAACGAAACATTCAAATCCGTCGTCCGCTTCTAGAAGTTCCGCCATTCTCAGGGAACTTCCGAGAATTCAACGCATTCTGGTCCGTATTCGAGTCCTTAATCCACAACGATAGGGAGCTCTCGGACACAGAAAAGTTCCTCTTCTTGAAGCAAGCATTGAGAGGCAAAGCAGCTGCAGCAATCCAGTGCCTCCCTGTCATAGGGGAGAAATATCAAACAGCTGTAAATACTCTCAAGAAGCACTTCGACAAATCGGCAAGCATGGCCGACATCCTTATAAACGAGATTGAACGATTGCCAAGAGCCAAAGGAGAACCACATAGCTGCAGGGAGACCTTCGAAGCAATCAACTCTCGTATGAGCCATCTGGAACAAACAGGAATTCCGATGAACGCCGATCGTATGTGGCGACGTCTTATCCTGTCCAAGTTCCCAGAATTCGTCTGCAGGACAGTCATCCAAAAAGAGAACGAGGCTGGAAACTCATTCGATGTGAACGACATTATCACGGCAATTGATGACATTATTGCCCTACAAGAGACCACTTCACTCACTACCAAAACCCTCTTCGACGTGGGACAAGCCAGGAACACCACTGAGAGGCAAAATACAAGGACGGACAAACGTTTTACGGAAAAACGTTTCAAGCGCACATGCTTATGTGGGGAAACACACCCACCACAGTACTGTACGAGATTCACCACTCCCGAGTCTCGTCGTGCAGAGGCTCGAAGACAAAAGGCTTGTTGGAAATGCTTCGACAAAAGCCATAACTCTCGAGACTGCAGAAATTTTGGACCTTGTCCAAAATGCAATGATGCTCATCACTCGGCACTTTGTTCATCAAGAAGAAACGAACCTGAGACAATACACGTGCCAAAACCACGACCCTGGCAACCACCTATGAGAGAAAATCAACAATTCTCTTCGAGGCCAACCAATCAGACGTCACCAAATCGACGGAAGCAACCTCAGTCGAGACTTGGAAGGGAGACAAACCCGGTTCAAACCCACCAGAACTCCACTTCTCCTGCAATGGATCTGTCTATTGACTCAAGGGCTCAGACATTCAACCAATACGTCCTCCAGATCGCTTCAGCAATGATCTTCAATGAAGCCGAGCAGGAGTACGAGCCAGTAACAATGCTCCTTGACTCAGGAGCTCAAAGAAGCTTCATCAAGTCGCATGTCAGCAACACACTGAAGCTGCCAATCATCAGTTCCACGTCGTTCACGACTACTGGAATGGGTGAACTGAGAGAGACTTTCACTTCAAAGGAAGTACCTATCACCCTCAAAGGGTTACATGGAACAAAGAAGCTACAGCGTGTGTCGGTTTATACCAAGGAAAGATTGACCGCAAAAACGAGCACTGCACAACTGTCTGAAGCTGACAAGCGCTTCATCAAAGACAGAAGAGTCACACTCGCTCAAGCTGATCTCAAGTGTTCCGATGTTTCTCCAGACTTGCTCATCGGACAGGACCTACTGAGCACCATCATCGATCACAGTGCTCCCATCCTGCATCTTCCATCTGGACTCATCCTAACACCTACAGTGTTTGGATACACGATATCCGGAACTAGTGAAGCTCATCTGACGAATGACGCAAGTTCAACTTGCAGCTCACTCATAGTCGCTACGCCCTTCGTGACATCGCCGAGGGACGACTACAAAAAGGACATCAAACACCTGTATGAACTTGAATCTCTTGGCCTAAACATCAGTAATGATTCTCACGAGGCATCCATGATCAAGTTCATGAACAACTACAGGAAATCAATCGTCATACAGAATGGAAGAATAACTGCTGGATTCCCATTCACGGAAGACGTTGCAAACCTCAGCGACAATTTTAACGTTGCGATTAGACGATTCCAAAGTCTCTTCAAAGTCCTTCAAGGAGACACCGAAAAGATGTTCCTTTACAACGATACGCTCATGGATTACCTCAAAGAAGGAATCATAGAAGACTGCAACAATGCTGGAACTGGAATTGCCACATTCTACCTTCCTCACAGGCATGTATGGACACCATCAAAATCAACGAAACTCAGAGTGGTTTTCGATGCATCATCTCATGCCAAGGACCAGCTTAGCCTGAACGATGTGGTATATGAAGGGTACTCTCTTTCACCTCTGATCCACGAGATTCTGCTGAGATTTCGAACGCATCAATACACGATGACAGCCGATATCCAAAAGGCATTCCTTCAAATACAACTGCCTGAGGACCACAGAGACGTTACTCGTTTCCTATGGGTGAAGGATCTCAGCAAACCACCACAAGGATCCAATCTGCGATACTTCCGATTCTGCAGAGTTCCATTTGGAGTGAATGCTGGACCAGCAATACTAAACCAGTCATTGCTGAAACACATCGAAGAAACGTCATCAGTACTGGGACAGGAACTGTCGAACTCACTCTACGTTGACAACGTTCTGCTAGAAGGCGAAACTCCAGACGAGCTACTAGCAAAGTATGAAGAGTCAAAGAAGATATTCTCATCGATTGGAATGAACCTTCGCGACTACCTCTCTAATAGCGTAGAAGTCAACGAACGAATCAAGGAACACGATAGAGCCACCAATACTTCGACGAAAATTCTCGGGATTGGTTGGAATTCCACGGATGATACGATCTCATTCGAATGTACCGACAAAGGAAGCAGCAAAATTTCGAAACGGACTGTGCTAAGCCAGATTAACGGATACTGCTACGATCCCCTCGGCCTACTCACTCCTCTGATGACGCCTGCTAAAGTGTTCCTCCAAGACCTGCACAAGCAGAAGTACGGATGGGACACTGAATTGCTGCAAACAGACCAGGAAACCTGGAGATCCATAAAAGCCAACATCAGCGGTTTCGAAAAAGAGCTGCCAAGAAAGATCTCTGTAGACACGACCGCAAGCCACACCATTTCTGTGTTTGTCGACAGCTCCAAAAGAGTCTACGCCTGCTCCATATACGTCACCTCAATATCCGAGAGTGGTCAAAAGGAGTCAAGACTCTTCACGGCAAAGTCGAAAGTTGCTCCTATCAACAAAGAGCAAACAATACCTCGACTAGAGCTCCTTTCCATATTCATAGGACTGAGCCTAACAGAATCAACTGTCGAGAAGGTCAACCTGAGGATTGAGCAAATCAACGTATTCAGCGACTCAACAATCGCTCTGTATTGGATTCATGGGACCAAACGTCTGCCTCCCACCGTCTCTACACTTGTCCAGAAAATTGAACTCATCAGAAAGAGACTCTCCGAACAAACTCCCGTGTCATTCTACCATGTACCTACACATGAAAACATAGCCGACTGCGCGACACGCGGAATCCCGAAGGAAGAGTTCGCCAACCACACATGGTGGTGCGGCCCGACATGGCTCAACCGACCTACAGAAGATTGGCCTGTTAAGAAAGCAACAGACCTCCGTTCACAAGAACCTAGCGACGAGGAAGACGCCGACCTCTGCACCTCAGTTGCAGCAAAAGGCGAACCAGTCTGGCCGACGGACAAAATAAGCAACTTCTCGAAACTATCAAGAGTAGTTGCTTACTGCGCTCGCTTCATAAGGAACGCAAGCAAACAAAAATATCTGAAGATTCAGCGCATTGGCTTGCTAACTACTACGCCATCAGCAGACGAGATCATCCAAGCTGAAGCTCTCATAATTCGCCAGGAGCAAAGCATACATGGATCTGAAGTGCTGATTCAGAACAAGCAGCTCAATGTCAACTATGACGAAAATCGGATACTGAGGAAGTTTGGCCGACTCCAAAATGCCGATATCAGTTACGATGCTGCCAATCCAATTCATATACCGAAGCAGAGCAAGCTCGGACAGTTGATTGCGGAACAACAACATCGTTCTCTATCGCATTGCGGATTGAATCAGCTCCTGTACAACATCCGTCAGCGATATTGGATCCCCCAGGATAGAGTACTATGTAAACGAGTACTCAGAAACTGCGCCATATGCAGACGATTCAACGCCACACCGTTCAAGTACCCAAACATGGGTCCACTACCGAAGGAACGAGTCACGGAATCACCACCGTTCACTTACACCGGAGTAGATCTTATGGGTCCAATACTAATCAAAGGACTCCAAAGCGAAGAAGCTAAACGATACGTCGTTCTCTTCACTTGCCTCGTGACCAGGCTAGTGCATCTCGAAATAGCTACAGATCTATCTGCGAAAAGCTTCATCTTCACACTGAAGAGATTCATCGCGAGACGTGGAGTTCCCCAGAAAATCATAAGCGACAATGGGACCAACTTCCAACTCGCCGAAACATTGCTGAGCAAAGCCGATGTTAACGAAGATGATGCCCATCTATCTCTATTCCTAGCCGAACATAAGATATCCTGGAATTTCATCCCTCCCTCTTCACCATGGATGGGAGGAGTATGGGAAAGAATGGTCGGCACGGTTAAGCGATCGCTCCAGAAAACGATTGGACGTCGCAAGCTCACAGAGGAGCTACTCCATACTACTCTATGCGAGATCGAAAGTGTAGTCAACTCCAGGCCACTTACAACGCTAGGCGATCAAAGCTCACCCTGCGAAATCCTCAGACCGATCGACTTCGTCTACAAGGATATACGCCACGGAACAACGCAGCTGTCCCCGAGAACCGATGAAGATGATCCAGATTACCTACCGTATCCCGAACTCTCATCACAAAAAGCAGCAAAAGAAGCACTGACCGAGACTGAGAGACTAACGAAAAAATTCTGGACCATGTGGAAGCACGAATACCTCGTGGAGCTGCGAGATCGCCATCAATTGTTCGGGAAGAATCACAAAGCCACCAACCGTGAACCTCGCATTGGTGATGTAGTCATAATGGACGAAGACAACCATACATCTCGAGGTCAATGGCCCTTGGCAGTGATCATCGACATTGTTCGGAGCAGAGACGGATCCATCAGGAGCGTAATATTGCGCACAAACACGGGGAGAGAAGTCCAGCGACCCGTTAACCGTATCATACCGCTAGAGATCCAAAGTGCCTGCGATACCACGAACAACGAAGACTTCGCACCTCCATCTGGAGTAATTGCCAAGATCAAGAAAGTGCTAAAGAAGAAAACTGCCGATGATGAATCTGAGCTAAGGAAACAGCCTGCACGAGTTGCCAAGAAACCGATCAACTACAAGGAAATGAATCAGAATTCAGCACATGTCACCAAGAGAAACGTCACATCCTCTTCATCCAATGCAGTGACCATGATTCTGCTTTCGATAGCACTTCTCGGCATCAATACCGCAGCAGCTCAGACAATTGTATGCTCAAACAAAGGAGTACTACTCAATAGCACATCTCCAACGAAATCGGAAATCTGCGTTAACTACAAGGAATGCGTGACAATATCAGCCGATGTGAACGTGTCAGAGATCACGCTACCATTCAAATACCTGGTCAACCAACACATAGTTCAGTGGAGAACGATCATCAACTCCAAACAGGAAACGGAGACCATAATCTGTCCTCCAGGAGAAATCTGCAGCAAAATCAGCTGCATCTTCTGTGCAGAATTCTTCGGAAATCCTCACTGCTTCCCGCAACTAGCAGTTGGTATTATGGCAGCATGTTTGTCGCTCTTGATGGCCCCAATTCTGATGATTTGCTACTTTGTCACTTCATCAACAAAACGACGCTATCGCCTGAAGCAAGGAAAAGACAACATGACACCAAGAGGATCTCAAGGACGACAGCTGGAACGCATCTTTGCATCGCATCCACTGAGATCCAAAATGATAGTGTTCACCGCAATCATGACATGTTTGGCTGCCGAAGCAGAAGCGTGTGTATTCTCACACAATATCAACGCTAACAACACCATCTGTCACAAGACGAACAGTAGTGACAACTGCCGACAAGTCCAAGAAACCACGATTACGCTAAGCGAGAGAAGACCAGAGGCGTGCCTTCGACTACGAAATGCGAATCAAACTGTCGGCAGCATGGAAGTACGACTCCAACACGTGGTTTTGTCCTGCAACCCGGTTGTACTCTTCTACACGAGAGATGTCGACATCATCACGGAATCGGCAAAACGATGTCACCTAGCTGGTTCATGCACCTCACAAACATGTAGCCACACAAGAAGAACAACGCAGATACCAGAGCTGCAGGATACATACGACTTCCCGGGAGTGTCAAGATGCACAACGTCATGCGGAGGAATCGGATGCGGCTGTTTACTACCCATGCCCGGATGTCTGTTCTCCCGCACCTTCGCCAGACCACGGAACACCAAAGTCTACCGAGTCTTCCACTGCCCCACATGGGAGGAATCAGCAATGATCAAGATCACTCACAGCGATGCCAAAGGAAAGCGGAGAACTACCATCGTGAACGTCATCTCCCAGACGACAAAGGTCTTGGATAACATCAACGTTACCTTGGAATTCGTTACAACACCAACGATCCCTCTGCTAAGTTCCATCTTCCTGCAAGCAGTGAACAACGACTCCAACTCAGAAGTTGCACTAATCGGAAATGATGACGTCTTTGCACTCCGCTGCCCAACGGAAAGCAGCACTTCGAACATTACCGAATGCGTCATGGAAGATACTTGCTCATGTTCGCCAACGGAAACGGACGCGAACTGTCAATGCAGGAGCCTCAACATCACGGAAAGAGCCAACTCCGTTGAAAGCCGACTCCCATTATCTTCCTCAGTCCTCTACCTTCAGGACGTCCACGGAAGAGTACAAGGGATAAGCCATGACTCTGTCGCAGACCTGACCATCGGCACCTCCGTACAATACCAAACGGACAATATGGTCGACTATATGGACTGTGACATTTCCGCGTCACCGCTACATGGATGCTACAACTGCTTACGTGGAGCGGAAGTCATCTTCTCGTGCTTCTCAAAGCAACCGATTATGGTGGAAGTCAACTGCGAACGTCACATGTTTGCAGCTGTGTGCAATTCATCCACGTCGCACACAGCGGTTACAATACATGCCACACTACCCAAGTTCAAGGAAGCCTGCTGGGTACAGTGCGGATCATCACACCACAACATCACCTTATCTGGAGTACTTGCGTATCACGCATCATGGATAACGTCAAACAACAAACAAGGAAGCAAACACGCCAACTACGTCAACATGTTCAACTACCCCAACCTAGGACACCTTCTGGATGTCGCATTGGAGAACTGGAAAACCGCTGTCACATCATTCCTAGCAGCTGCATTGTTTATTGCAATTGGAGCACTCACAATTCCGAAACTCATCGCAAGACTTCTTTGCTGAAGGCATGGATTGCAAAGTCTATTATAACTAGTCATGTACACATACATATTTTGATGCCACATATGCATTCAAACACCTCCGGAGGCGGAGAGGCTGCAGTGACCCGATGAGCGACCCCCTGATTGATTGATCTTCTGATGCGGCGGCAGCCGACGAGGTCACGCTACCAAGCAGCGGACCACTGGTCTTCGAACGCGAGCGTCAAATCTGGGCCATGACCGCGCCCCAGGCGGTAAAGCGAAGCATAAATAGAGGCTGCCAGTACGAGGTGAACATCGTCAGTCAGCTATCGACATCACCTCTGCTGCCATGTCCGCCAACAACTGCCGCCAATTCGATGAGCCCGAAGAAGACCTGCTCGATCTGGACATCACCGCCGAGCTCGAGGCCGCAGAGAACGTCAACCAGCCGCCCCGCAAGTCGAGGAAGCGCCGAGTCCGTCGAGTGGTCGAGGAACAACTGCCGCCGTCCAAACGCCCTCCAACGCCAGCGAAGGAGATGCCTCCCCCACGCATGACCCTAAGGCCTTTGCTGGTCTCACAGGATCATAAGGGGAGCCTCTCCAACGCAGACTTGAGGGATATGTTCTACGCCCTCATGGACGGCATAACGGACGTGAAGAGGAAGCTGGACAGGATAGAGGATACTGTCCACAAGAACGATGACAGACTGCGCTCTCTTGAGCAGCTAATGCTGCTAAAACAAGAGAAGCAGAAAATCATCCCTCTTCCTCAACCAGCCACTGGTTGTCCGGCCGTGCCACCTACACGGTACTGCGAGGTGTGCTATCAGGAAGGCCACCAAGCATCGAAGTGCCGCTCCAAGTCCCGTATGGATCCAGCACATGTCGAAGAAGTGTACAAACAAAAAGGGATCTGTCGAAAGTGTCACTGCATTCACCCGCTGTAAATATATGATGTTATACTAATGTCATGTTGCAATATTTGTATTATTTCATGTTTCCGAATCATACTCTGTACAATAAATTATTGTGTGCTCAAGTGTATTGACAATAATAATTTCTGTCCTTCCCATCATTCGTATGTTCAAATAGTTAACTATGCTAACATTCACATTCAATCTGTTCACATTTCGTATGCTACCGCATCTTTCGCCCGCCCCCAGTGTTGTAAACAACCTAAGATATTATCTAAGATATTGTATAAGGTTTATTTCTCATGTCAAGGAAATATGTCGTTCTGTCAACGACAGATATTGTCCGTAGGTAATATCCATTGGCACTTATGCGTGCCCTAGTTTCTCAAGTAATTAGGGTATGATCCCCTATCGTTCAGGTGTTAATAGGGCGCGGTACCGACTTTGAACATTCCCATATCTGGCCCCCTGTGGCAAACTCACAGCACATAGGTCGGCACCGCCCCCTCTACTCTGCATATAAACCCCATTTTTGACCATTATGTTACTATTCGCTCTATTCGACGAAACTATCGTCGACGTCTGGTCGTTAATAAACCATTTATTGACGACTCCTACCACGGACCACACAGATTTCTTAAATTTCTGCACATTCTGTATAGTTGTAAGTAGTTTTAAGGAAGTATAGCAGTACGTACAGCGAAGTACTGTCATATAGCTTCCATATGTACCTCTGAAAATACTGCAGTAATGATTACTAGGATGTCATAATCGCTGCACGAATTCCCTTCCTGAGATCTCATTTTTCCTTAAATGGCCCCGCCTTCATATATGGGCGGAGCCTCGGAAGAACACTTGAGCCATGCGCCTTCATTGCTACAAAGTGCGACCCGATCGAGAGCACTTACTAAACGGGGGCTGAATTCGCTCGCGCAAGGTCATGTAACCAGGCACTTATCGAAAATGTAGGATTTCGACTTGACACGACTTTTGAGTCGCTATTCTCCTGCTATCGTGCTGCTGAGCAGCTTTCGTTTGTTTTGCTCCGTATTTTTCACTGGTATACTTTTTGATCTCTCCTTGTAAATCATCGCTTTTTCATGGTTGTCTTAAAAAGTAAAAATTACCTAAAAGAAAACCAAAGTAGTTCCAATATTTTGCCAGCACATGTAGGTGATTTCCACAGTAGAACTTCCTGAAATTAGGCTTAGGCGAATTGAGACTTTTGGGCGGAACTGCTGCTATTGTCCTGCTGCATCTTTTTTTATCATTAGAATCAGAGAAAAAACACATTCTAGTCACCAATGACTGTTTTTATTAGTTTTCCTCACTTTTCTGGAAATCGAAGAAAAAATCTTTTACTTGCTTAAAACTGATCATCGAAATTGGCAACGTTCCAATTTTGGCCGACTGCTGCGGTCCTTCCGATGTCATTTGGCGAATAGTCATGTTCACTTTAGCTGAAAACCCCCAGAACAAGTTCTCTGATCGCATCAGAAACTTGCTGGATCCAAAACTTGCTGGCAACTTGTTCTCGCTTTTACTCGTCGACAAGTTGTCGGCCCAAAGCTCGTCGACAACTTGCAGAGCCACTAGCCGAGCATTTTGGGTTTGCTCTGGGGTAGTTGTGAGGTAGTAGAGTTGGGGTGATGCTATGGGAGAGTATCCCCAGACTTCGCCGGCGGTCGCCACATGAACTAAGTGAATGAGGAGACTCCAGACGTGAGAGGGATGACAACTGATGTGGCGTGGCGATCAATACGTATCATTTCCACGATCCTTATCTCTTATATCGCCGGCTCATTTTGATTCATTATGATCTGGCAAAGTCTAGGGATACTCAGAGTTGGAGTTGAATCGTGTTATACCATGATTTGGGGCTTTTCCCTATTTTGTTGGATGATCCACTCGAGGATCAAGCGAGAACTGTTCCCCGGCATTTTCTGGATGAGGTAAATTGCATGATTTGTGGATTTTCGGAGCTTTTCATCATCTACTGGCTTATCCCTTTCAACGCTAGCGTTCGTACCTTGCCCTCTAAGGCTGGTGAAGGTCAAAATCCATGTTGGGGACCAGTTCTCGCTCAAGTATACGCAAACACCCCTAACCCTTAGTTTAAACTAAAACAAACCCCGTGTTGTCCTTGCGTCCTAATGAGCTCGGCATTAACGTCATTTCTACTTTATGCGATTTTTTACCTTTGTTAAGCGCCTGGCACAACATTACACTGTTATACTTGTAAATACAATTTCGTGTCGTCCCTCCTCTCAAAGTAAATCAATCTATGCCGGGGCCGCCCGTGTCGGAAACCTTGAGCGCTATCTCTAAGGGGGGAATCGCTTTATGTGATTGCCTTGTGCTATTCAGGTGGTGCCTGACTCATAAATCCTGCTTCCTGCGATTCTTATCATTTTCATTGCTCTGTGTACTTTACGTTTGCCCCAGCTTGTTCATGGATTTTCTCGTTTTCATCCCATTCACTTTCACATTTGGGTTAATGTCCTTCGGCTAGAATTGGAATCGTGTTGTTTTCCAGGCAGGTTTTCGAGGTGTAGCCTGGATTTTTCCTGGATTTCCCTGTTTTTTCGTGTTCTTGGGGAGGTGTTCGCTTAAATCTTGAATAAGAATATTCAAGTAATCGAAACTACTAAAAAATTTATGTTTAATAGCATGAACCATGGCCATTGTGGGCATTTACTATTACTATTACTATTATAATTATCATTTACTGTCTTTTATCAATACTTTAATTTTAATTATTATTTATTTTATATTACTTAACCAGTAGCACTCAAAAATTAACTAAAAACCCTAAAAACCCTAAAATTCCCTATATAATTTAACCTTTGAATTATACATTGGTTCGAATAAAAATCGAAAAATTTTGTTACTTCAATTACTAATTCAGGAAACAATTTAAACATCCAGGAGTTCGAGATTGAGAAAGCTCTGATGCTCTCCTTCATCCAGTACTGTATTGGCCTCCAATGTTGGAACATTCGAACTTTCCATTCATTCAAAGTATTCGATATTCGGAAGCAAAAATATTCGATTTCGAATAAATGGAAAGATCGAATGTTCCACCATTAGAGACCAATTCAGTGCTATATGAGGGAAAAGAAGAGCTTTGAGGCTTCCTCATTCTTGAAAATCTGGATGTTTGAATTGTTTTCTGAACTGGTAATTGAAGTAAAAAATTTATTCGATTTTTATTCTGTCCGATGTATACTTTGAATGTTGGTTATTTGGCACCTTTGGAGCAGAATTGATCTCTGGACCGTTTCTGGATTATCCACAGATTTCCACCGGATATGAACTTCCTGCCATAATTCTCCCTTGGCTCCGTCAAGGCCTATTATGGCAATTTATTGCCCGAGGGCATAAAAACACACCACTATTATTCCTAACATGTAGCTGAACTACCACTTACTTAATTAAAGTAAGTTCCCCTAAAGTAATGCTCAGGATACAGTAACCAGAGCATTTACTGAACTCCCACGTGAATCATCCATCTTAGTCATGGTCATCGTAAATAAAACGAACATTAACAATCTGG
>JARK01001345.1:1954101-1976308 GCA_000688135.1 Ancylostoma ceylanicum
GGGGGGGGGGGGGGGAGGTGTAAACCCGCGAAATTATGGGGTCACGAGGGATAGGGGGAATGGGGCGAGTTCCAGGATTTTCTAATTGGTGAATCAGGAGGTTGAAAAAATAGATGCTGACAGTAATTTCCTCTTGTTATTGGATAATTTATTTGATATCCTAGAAGAGATAGGTGGGTCAGTAGATCAAAGAACATTAGAGCATAACATATTACTAAGGAGGGTAGAGAAACTAGTTAGTTACTTACTACTTTTCGTCCAAGACAGCTTCATATGTGTGCTGAAGCGGAAGTTGAGCCACTTCTCCACTTTGTCATTTATTTATATTAATTCTTTTATGATTTATTCGTTGATTAGGTAGCCAGGAATAACCACAACTTTCTGGATTGGAAATCCTCCCCGGTTATTTCCTTCCAGAGCTTTGCATCAAACTTTTTGAGGGATTTCATAGCTTAAATTGGGAAAATAGACGCTAAGAAGCTTCTGGATTCCACCTGTATTTTCTATTTGTTTTGTCCGGGGTCCCTAAGTAGGATCTTCCGGCAGCGCATTCCGTACAGGGTGGTCCTAGCTGGCCGCGCTAAACACACAGAAATACCGTTTTTCACGGGGAGCAATCTTGTTTCTGGGTCACATCTGCCTGAAAATTGATCCTTTCCAGGTGCATCTGATCCATTTTCTGGTTTGGGTCATTTTTAGCTGGATTGCTTTGTCTGGATCCAGAAACTTCCTGGATCACGGCTTTCGTTCTTTCATCCTCTATTAACTCCAAATCTGACTCTTCTGTTGCGCATTTTCTATTTTTTCTTTCTGGAATGGTAGCCAATTGCCTTCAATTCTCGAGTAGATCAAGCATTCGCCCATGAAAATTCTCGAAATTTCCAAGAATCTTCCAGAAACTTTCGAAAGTGAACTTCTCATCCTGAACAACAATCCCCGCTTCCTATAAAATGTGTTTTTACCAATGTTTCCATGTTTTCTTCGGGTGCGGAGCTTTATAGTGAGAAAGGGCGGTGCGGCTGAAGTCTGCGAATGGCCAATCCACCCGATTAGCCAATCATAGAGCTCACTCTCCCCGCCCACTCCAGCTATAACACCCTAGCGTGTTTGTTATCATTTGGGTCTTATATGAAATCTGTAGATCATGAATAAGGCCTTGACTAAATGAAAATCCATAAAAATCGAACAAATTCAATCAATTCAACAGCTTGTTCGGAAGCATATCCAGAAATCCCTGTATTTTAAGGAATTCAAGCCCAACTTGCCTTCTGTTCTTCTTCTGAGGGTTGTATGGCTCTCCATTTTCTTAGTAGTAGTAACGCCTGATTCTTCTTAGTAGTAACGTCTGATCTATTCGAAATCGAATAGTCGAATATTAACTATACCCAGAAGAATGTCTTGAGCAAATCTCCAATCTTGATTCTCTACACTCCCTGGATCTCTCTATTCCGGCCGTAAATTCCTTTTCTGGCCCCACAGATCAGCCGCGGCCCGCCCACCTCGGCGTGCTCCAGTCCGCGCGCCGGCTTCCCGGCCCGCCGCCACTCGGTGGTGGCTTTCCGGTCTACGAGACCGGTCTGTTCGGAACGTTGTCGTCGTCGGGGTGGTGGTGGTGCTGGTGGTCGGGGCTGGGGCGGGGCTGGCGCTTATTTGGAGCCGCGCCCACCTTACATTGATTCCGCGTCGTCGTCGGCGTCGTTGCAGCAGCAGATCAGTGGCGCCACGAACACCTGGTCAATTTTTCCTTGACTCTCTGGATCCGATCACTCTCAGCTGTCCATCCGCGTCTGTCCGCGTCGTGCTGTGGCGGGCTGCTAGCCCTCACTGGGCTGGCGGGCTGCTTGTTTTGCTAGTCTGGATAACCTATAATTTGTCAGAATCTTTAGTTTCAGGAATGCCTCCTCGGGAGGAGTCGCCATACACTACCTTGGGAATAGCGTCAAATTCAGATGAGACGACGATAAAGAAAGCGTGAGTGATTCCGAGATTTTTCTGGATTTTCTTCTCTTCTTATCGCCGTTCGTTGTTTGGTGTTTTGTTGCTGTTCGTTCTTTGCTGCTTTGCTGCTGGGTGTGTGCACTTTACTCGGATGCTCTTCTGGATGTTTACATTTCGAGTACGCCGTCCTTATCGTCCACTGGAACACTCACTTCTGAACAGTTTCTGAACGCAATCGATGTAAAGTTTCACCATGAGACCATGATGAACCGGTTTTTCTAGCACCATCCTTTCACTGGTTTTCCTACTGTTGCAGTGGAACAGTCCAGAGAACCACCAATTTCTGGATTGCAGCGAAATTTCCGCATTTCCTGCACCAATTTCCACAAAAAGTTCCCGCAGAAACAGCGGAATTTACTACTATTTCATATAGCTTCTGCTGCTACGCTCATTCCACAGAGAAAATATTCGCTGAATCAGCTCAGAACACTAGCCGAGTCCCGGCGTTCTCTCGGCGATTGTTGTACTTTCTCTGTGAAATATATGCAAAACGAAGGCTTTCGCACGCATGAAGACGCCTCGGTGAGCAGCCTGCCCTAAAAACGACCGTGCTGTAGTCACGCAAAAGCTCACGGACTTTTTTCCGGCCAGGATTTGCAAAGTACATTTTGCACGCGAAAAAACCACTGAAGCGCGAGAGATTTTGGAAAAAGTCGCCCTCAAGCGCAGGAGTTGCGGAAGTCGCTGCTGGGGGTGAGTCCAGCCGTCAATTAGACGCTCGACTAGTCTTGAAATGCACGTAGAACTCAGGAGATGTCTATCTCAGCTGATTTTAACTTGTTTTGGTGCGGAGTCGTGGCGGAGGAAGCCACTGGGACAACAAGAAAACAACGTAGCGCTGTGGAAAATATTCCAGGAAGACAACAATATATGAGGAAGCTGGAAAATGTGGACAAAGATTTGGGTAGAAACCCCTGTTGGCCCCGGTTTAATTTTTGAAACTCACCCGAAATCAAGGAGTTCGTGACCGTTTACATTTTTATTTGAGTAAAGCTTGGTGGAAATTTCTTGCAAAGCCTTTACGTCTCTCTTTAAACAAAAAATTATATAAGATTCCCCTATAGAAATTTTATAAAACTAACAAAATTGAATCGATCAATATTATACAAGAATTTGCGATGATTTACTCTATTTACTGACTTGTTTCATGGTATATCTATGTGAATGCGCTGGACAGCTTCAAATATATCCAGAGAATCCTGATAGGCAGATATTAATCGATGGATTTTCCATTTTTTTGCCAAAAATCTTTTCAAATATCGGTGGAATTAGGATCTTGAGCTTTGTGCCTAGAAAGGATGGCGCGGTCGAGCTCGGCTATTGGCTCTTGGCGCAAATCAGCCAATCAGCGTGCTCAGCCACGCCCCCTGTCCAGATTCACCGTTTTACACCAGTAAAATTAGTGTTATTTGGTCAGCTTTCTTACTGTTCTCTTTTTGGCATGCTTCCAGGAGTGTTTTTGTTCATTTTGCTTGGATTTATTTCATAATTTGTAAGTTTCACTGACTATTTTCCCGTGCAAGAGAGAATTTCCAAGAAAGGTAATTTTGGCATCCAGAAATTCCATCGATTTCCGAACTTTCCGAAGGGTGTCTTCTTAAGTATTCGTCTTCCTTATTTCTATGTTTTTATCTGCATTATATTCTTAATTATGATGTCTTATACGAATTAATTGGTAGTATTTACGTCTCCTGCTTTCTTGAAATCCTAGATTCATCAAGATTTTGTGGATGCCTTGATTTTTGTGACAATTTGCTTCCATATTATACTGTTGCGCACTTTTTGGTAATCTTATTTCTCCAATTTTTCTATTCAAAAACCTTTACTCGTTGTTGAGAACACTGCTGTCAATTTGATCTACAGCTGTAGATCACTTACCCACGGTGTGTCCATTGTCTGTTCTGCAATTGATCTACAGTTGTAGATAAATTAGCTCCTCACCGGCAGCTTATTTTGCAAGGTGGCACGAACTCATTTGCAAAGTTCAATGTGTGCACAAAGCTTATCTCACACAATAAATGAATCTAGGTCGGGCACATTCAATATTTACCAACCAAAGGTTACCCAACGATAAGAGGGTTAGGTGTGGCTGGTGAAAAACCGTCCTTAACCCCCGTTCGTAGGACTTTGAACGGGCGTTCTTCATCAGTGGGGCAGCGGCTGCGTCTCAGTTCTCAAATTATACTTTGAATTGAGTTGCGCCGTTAGAAAAACGCTGAAGTGAGTCTCTTCAATTGCTCAGTGGTTGAACGCCGGGATGTCTTTTGTGATCGCGGAGCGAGGAGCGTAGCCATAGCATGGATTTCAAGGTGTATCGCGGTGATTTTTAGGGGTTTCGTTAGAAGTTTTGGCTGGAAACGATGTATTTTGTGGGATTTCAGTAAAATGGCAAGTTCATGACTTTCTAGGAAAACTAGGCCTTGAATAATCCAATATCCAGAAGTGCAAACTCTAGCCTAATCCATTTACCATCCTTGTTTTTGAAGTTCGCCGCATTCTACTGGATTAGACTTTTTCCAAAGTCCACCAAGCTAGAGGGAGAGTTGGGCTGCTTTTCCCAACCCGGGATTCCATAATCTCCCACAATTCCTGGACTTCACCATTCTGACATGCTGTATCCGTGAACACAACGTAGTTCATGAGAATCCAGAGAACTAGCTTAACTATGACTCTCGGGGAAATTAATCCTCGCTTAGCTTCAAAAATTTGAAAAAAAAATTAAAAATTTCAAATTTAACCCCCAACTTCCACGCAATTTGTCCAGCTGGCTAATTTTATACCAATTTACCCAGTTAGTTTTCATGCAAACCTTCCAGTTAGTTAATCCTGAGGAGTTTGTTCAGACTCTACCATACTTAAGACCGATTCACTCACTAGGGTCTGGCTGCATAATCGAGGTTACCCAGGGTAAACGTGTTGACGCTCACGGGTAAATCTCGTTCACGCTTACCCCGGGTAATCTCAATGATGTATGCGGCTCCAGGTACATTCGACATCGAATATTGGATCTTGAGTAGGTCAAAAATTTGAATGTTGTCACAGGACGGAGCAAAACCACTGGAAGAAAGATGAGGAAGGCATTAGAGGCCTGAGTTTTTCTGAATATTCGAATAGACCTTAATTACCATTCGAATAAGTCAGGATTTTTGTTCGACCTCAGTAACCAGATCCTCTCCTTAAATTTTTACCCCAAATCTGTAGCCTAGAGATTTGACTCGAAGGGATTTTTTTTTCGAATAGTCGATATTTCGAATAACTCGATTTTTGGGCTTTTTCGAATAGTCAATATTTTGAGTCACTCGAAAGTCGATTTATTCGTAACTACTCGGTTTCACTCGGTCGAGACAAATGTCTGCTGTAGTCTAAGGGTAAAAACCTACTCGGTTTAGATCCTCACGGGTTCCAGAATATGGATCATGGTTTTAAAATCCCTGATTTTCAAGGAATCCTGGCCCTTTCTCCCTCCTTCCTCTCGGCACCTGTACAAAATCCACAAGTTCCTGACGTCAGAGAGAGAAATTTCTCTCAACCTCACTCAGCATTCCTCCTCGTCGCAGCATAACTTCCTCCTATCCATCCCGAAACTTTTTAAGCTCTGTCTCAGCAAACATCCAGCAGTTTTTCACCGCCTCATGCGATTCGCAGCTGTATTTCCGCATCCATAGCAGCTGCCGTAGCTACAGCGGTTCTTTTCAACAGCATTTCTATGCCTATTGAGACGGGCTGCTTTCTGGAAATTGCCTCTCCGTATTTTTTCGGCCCTTTGACGTGTGGCATTATAAAGTGCTGCGATTGAAGACGGGATTGTGGTGGCGATATATCGCCAGAATGAAGGAGCGCTTCCAGGAAAAATGAGCCCATGGGGATTTTCTGGAGAGCTTTTGAAAGGTGTTAAAGATGACCGAGAACCTTTTCGAAAGAAAATGATGAAGCGGTGTTTGGATAAATGGGCTCTGCGATGACGGCTTGGGAAGAAGTGACCCGCGCGCTGCTGAAAAACCTCTCTCGGTCGCGGAAATGGGCTACGATCAGTGCAAAATGTGAAAAATGGGTCGCGTTTGGTGGTGATTAGGGGATTATTAGAGGGCCAACGGTTTGGTTAAGTTTGCTAATCTTTGAGGTCTGAGGAAAAGGAAAATGATAAACAAAAGCTTAGGAGCAGCAAAAAGCCTCCAGAAAAATAGCCGTGGCAAGGATTTGTGGTCGCTCTTCCGGTAAACCAAGTTTTGAGGATAAAAACGAAAGGCGGGGGCACGGATTGATATGGTGGGTTTGAGAGGCTCTGGAAAAAGCAAGGATAAAAGCTAAAAGGTTTGCGAGTGAGAGGGCTTCTGAGTGGTAATATGGGATTCGATAGAAGTTGGAAAGAGGCTATTTATTTCCAAACTTTTTTTATTTATTCAGCTAACTACTTATTAATTCCATGGAATATCCGATCCGAATTCTCCGAATGATCCGAATGATCCGAATGATCCGAATTTAGTACCATTTCTGGAGTAAGGGGGAATTTTTGAGGAAGGAATTCGAAGGTAGAAGAGAAAGCTCTGGATTATCCAGAGAAGGGGTGATACTATAAAACGAGATGCTCGGATAGTTGGCGCTGTCGGAAACCGGGTAAGTTTCCCAGGGTATGGTCAGAATTCCAAGTCTTCCTGGAAAATCCATGAAGAAAACGTATCCGTCGCCAGGGAAACCCGCCCACGGTAAGAGATGCCAAATTGGAATCTTATGGCAAAGCTGGGAATAAAGGGCTGTTATTGGAATCCCAGGAGGATCTATGTCGGCGATTTTTGAGTAAGTTCTTGACCTTGGCACATAATCGAGATTACCCAGGGTAAAAAAGTTGAAACAAATGTTAACAATCGGGAAACTTGTGTGGTGTAAACTCGTTTACCCTGGGTAATCTCAGTGGTGCATATGGCCTCTAGAGAAGATTCGTTCATTTATTTATGACTGCCCCAAAGGAGCTGTGTGGAGCTCAAGGAACATTTTGGTGCGGATTTCTGGAGATGCCTGCGTCTCACTTCTTTGCGCGCTATTTCGCCCAATTTATCCAATCAATTATTGATCATTTAATGATAAGGAAGTGGGTAGTGCCATGTCTATTTTGAATCCTGGGGAAAAGCTGGGAATTGATTTCTGATCAGCTGCCAATTATCGATCGAAACTTGAGTATTGCATATATCAGACCTTGGACAGTACCATTTTGGGTCAATTCATCCTCGAATAATGGCTATTAAAGTGTCTCAAGAGAATTCAAGGAAGTTCCAAGAAATTCAAGGATTTGCTGGACCAGTCCTGTCCCCACTCTTAATGACGTCATCACAACCCGTCCATTCATCGAAATCAGCGGGTCGATCCGTTTTCCAGCCGACAGACCGCGCTCATCTTGTGCCCCAATCAATGTCACACAGACACTGCTACGAAGCCGGTTCTACCGCTAATATTCTCTTCGCCATGACTCCCCTTCACATATTGGAAACGGTAGCGAAATAGTATTGGTGGTTATGAATCGCTGCAGGACCACACCCATACTCCCCGCATCACGACGTGGTTCTACCAGATGGCCACCTTTAGATTGGGCTGGTTTTTCTGGGACAGTTTTTACCGCTGGTACAAGCGAGACAACGCCCCGTATGATAGTTCTTCGTTGGTTTCGCCGGGGATTAGGGTGATTTGCGACCGCGGAGAACGACCGTTACCATTTCGATCGGCTGGTGGGTAAAAAGTGTTCAGAAACTTCTGGAACCGTGCTACATTAGGAAAGAAAGTCATGTGATCTTAATGCTGGACAACGGGTGAAAGTGCATTCCGGGTCGTCTGGGATTGCGTCCCCCCACGCAAATTAGTTCTATGGAGCCGGCACACACACATATTCCATTGAGGACGCATGCCCTCGTTGTACTCGTTTTGTTTTTCCACCACCACAACAAAACCAGTCACGTGTGTTTGGGTCCCAGATGGATGGATGGATATCCATGAAGTTTTGGATATGGAAAGTAGGTCACACCACATCACAAACGCCCAGCGTAACAACTCGTCCTTAAAGCCCTACCATGTGAGCATCGAGATACTCATCGCAATCCGCGCAACCATTGGTTGGGGCTGGTCGTCGCGCCGAGTCGTTGGCTGGGATTTTTCCAGATTTTTCCGGGGAAATAGTTATTTTTGACCCCGAACATCGTGTTGACATAGCCGTACTGAATCAGCCAGCCGGCGGTGCATGATCGTGATGTCTCATGGTCACGAAAAACTACGACTCACCAAAACATGCGATTCCAGAAAGGCACAGAGCAGCTGTTCTGTACACAGAACGATGCGCTGCTACGATGCTGGTGACGTAGTTCGGAGAATTTTTTCTGCATTTGTAGACCAGCTGCAGTGGGGGAAATGAGCGCTCTGCAGGAGAAATGCCAAAGAATCTGGGAAAAGTATTTGAAAATTATCTGAGAGTGAGAACGAGTGCTTCCTCCAATTTTTCCCTCATAAGTTTTTTTATTCCCCACTAATTTTCTGGAATCTTCTTTTTCGGCAGCTATCTAAGAGATTTTCCAGGAATAGAGGTTTCCTTATAACGGAAGGGATGGGTCTCCCTCTTTATCCCAATCAATCCCAGCACTGAAAAAGTTTGCAGTCAATTAATTCAAGAATAAGAGCAAACCACAGAATCTTGTGCGAATGCGGACATGGGCAATTACAGTAATCAGAAAACCTATAGAAACCTGAGAACCTATCTCTGTAGCGTGAACTAAGAATAAAGAGAATCCTAGACACAGTTGAGAGGTGGAATTTTGGGCCTTGAAAAAAAAAAACAGAGTTGTTCTATTGCCTGATTTCTATTTTCCCTAGAAATTTTGCTTGTTTCTGTGCTCAATCCACTTTACGCCATCACTTTTTGGAAATTTATCATGTATTTCCATTCGATTGCGTTCTGGACATAAAAAGAGATGGTAATAGCGTTTCCATTTTGACATTTTCTCTGTTCTTGTCGTCTCCGAACAAAAACGGGATGAGCGGTTTCGTTGATGGAATAGGTCCTAGTTTCCAAAAATAGGAAATTTTCCGTATGAATTTCCTATTACAGAGTGGATTACTCTTCTCTTCCATTGGTTCTAAAAATAGAGACCTTGGTTCATCTCAAGGATGGCACTTCTTTGAATAGAAACTGAGACCGATTCCAACGACAGATTGGGTAGATCAAGTTGGGTCAATAATTAGGAAGATCTTACCCTTTTCTAGGGCTTGTTTCCTGATGAAAAAGATTCTGAAATATGCTAACGTCTAACAAGGCTAGGGCAACACTCATAGGGCAGAACGGCGTTTGAATGGTGCTAGTGGACCTTTTTTACCGGTTGAATGGTATTGCTTTCACTTTTCTAACTGCTACGATTAACGATTAACGATTTGTGAATGTCTCTGCCCACAAGGGATCAGTTTATCCCACAAAACCAATGCAATCAGATGGGAGCGAGACAACTATGTACATATACTTCTTCCTGAGATTTTCCCTGCTGGAAAAACCGGGTGGCGAATCCACTTGAGCTCAAGCTACATCAAACGATCAAATCGAATATCTCTGGAATACGCATTTAAATACCTAATGAAAAAAATCCTGAAAATTGCTTATCTTCCATGATTTGCAATGAACTGTGTTTCAAACGTTACGCCTTCTCATTTTCCCGTCATTTATGCACTTTTTTCCGATAGCCGATTACTAGTAAGGGCAGAATTAAGAATTAGTTCATCTGGCGATTGGCCGGCGAATGCGCCTTAGTGCAAGCGCACTCTTTCCGAGCAGTTCAAGGGCATTGGCCGTGTCGAGAATCCGCCTAGCGCGGGGCGAAGGTGCGGTGCAGGGCTGGGAAAAAGCGAATGACCATTAAAGAGGCCAGAAGAGGGCGCGAGAGCCGAACTGGAACCTGCTCAGCGAACTCGCCAGCGCGCGACAACCTCAAGAAACGCATTTAGTTCCTTGGAAAAACTATGGTATCCATTCATAACCAAGAGACGGTTTTTCTGCCTGGCCTTTATGTCGTTTTCATGGACCCAGGTGAAAATTTACCTTTGATAGGGGCCAGTTCCACTTCTGGTTATTAATAGGGTCCTTGGTAAGAAAGATGTCCAACAACGTACTCGGACACGAACATTCCCTAGAAGTTTTCACACCTCCCAGTTGGGACCTCTTGCAACACTGAGATTACCCAGGGTAAACCTGTTCACACTCCACAAATGTACCCATCGTTAACCCGGGATTTACCTATCGTTAACCGAACACCTTTGCCCTGGCTAAGCTCAACGATTATTTGCGACTAATGGGCGCAAAGGCAGTTTGAACTGGCCAATCACAAAAACCTGGCTATGATCCTACTTCTCTCAGGATGCAATGCTACGTATGCTTATTGATTAAATTGATCTAAGTGTTCCAGAGAAAGGATTGCGCTTGGAAGCCTGATCACAACCCCTTTTTTGCTTATTATTCATCTAGAACTGAGAAAATCCTTTGAAAAAGAGTAAATGTGCGCACTCAGCATGCGTTGCGGTTTACCAGTTTTTAATATTTGAATTATTGTTAAGTACAGTATCTATTTTCAGATATCGAAAATTAGCGCTAAAATGGCATCCCGACAAACATACCGAGGAGAAGGATAAGGTAATTGCCGAAAAACAATTCAAGAAAATCGCCCAGGCCTATGAGATTCTTTCTGATGGTACGTTGAATTTTTCCTTGGAATATTTTACTTTGCAAAGTTTCGGTACGGAGCGTTTTACCTGGAAATGATACTGCTGCCGAGGTCTGGGATTGGTTAATCCATCTAGGCAACTAAACCAATCATAGGAGATCGGTTACCCCGCCCTTTCCAGGTAGAATGGTCCGCAGCTGGATTTTCCAGAATAATTGAAAAATTACTCAAAATTTACGTTTTCTTTATCTGGAATCGAAAAATCCTATTTGGTTGCAGTTTAAATTTAAAAAGGAAGCAAAGCGAAGAACGACTCAAGCTCCTTCCGTGAATTTCGCCAAAATTCGAATTTCGGAGGCGAGCAATAAGAGTAAATTGAAAGAAATGCGTTAAGAATACTCGAGAAAATAAAAAGAGACCGCGAGAAAGAGTGAAAATAGAGTTTCCACCTTTGAATCAATCTCATCGTGATGTTTCTCGATCTTTGCTACCTTTTTTCTAGTTTGATCTTTTTTGATCTTTTATTTTTTATTTATCCTTTATTGTCCATATTACATTTTTGTTGTCATATTTGTCAAGTATCGGGTCTTCTTACCTTTCATGATATCGTAAAAGAAGGTAGAAAACACCATAGAAACAGCGCCGAAACAAGTGTACATAGGCTTAGTGGCCATGGCGCAGGGGATTGGCAGCGGAGCGCGGAATTGTTCTTCGAATCGAAGCTTTTCCAACAAGATGCTGTGGGTTAATTAATTCTTTTCAAGTTCAAAGTCGATTGGCTTAGGATCATTTCTTAACGAGAATCCATTTTATGTATTTACTATTGATTTAGAAGTGTTCTTAACTGAAAATAATTCGTTCGAAAATAGACCCTGGACATATTTCATTTTCCTACTCGTTACCTGTAATTGATTGATGCCTTGCATCTAGTCGCCGTGAGTTTTGCGTATCACAGCTATTTTTTTCTTGTGAAAAAACCCGCGGTCCCGTGACGTCTGGACCGGTTGGCGGCCGGCCCCGCCCGCACTTCTCCTCCCGGCTATGTACCAGCTTCTTCGGCCAATATTTGCCCAAATGATGAGTCTCGTCGGTTCCCAGGAAAAGTGCCTTTTCGCCCTATTGATGACTACTTTTTCCCGACTCCGAGGGGGGGGGGGGCAGCTGCAGGTCGGTCGGTTCAAACGAGGGGCATGTGGAGTTTCTGCAGCCGAGGGTGACCAGTTTAGTGACCTCGCCAAGTGCTTTGCAGATGTTTACAATGATTGATTGTGCGTGTGTTTTTACGGAAAAGACAGATGAGGCTGGCTGAAAACATACTACGCGACACCTGTAGTGCAGATGGGCTTTTGCCAGCTGCTACGCAATCCATCTGCTGCTCCCCTTCCGGACTGATAACGAATTAGTGACAGATAACTACGAGTTATGGATCGTAGGACTATCTGGAGTTGTCTAGTTGGCAGAGGGGTACGGTCGTGTTTCGTTTATTTACACGTGAAGTGCGCCGCTGCGTGAAGAAAAGCGGCAAAACACCATTAAAAACAGCGTCAGAACTAGTCCAGAGTGTGTAGCCATAGGGCAAGGGATTGGCAGTGGAGCGCGAAAATGTTTCGTGAAAAAATTTCTCAAGCAAGATGCAGAAAATCGAATCTGGCAATTTTTTGCCGTGTCGAAAAACTCTCCCCCACCGTTGCCAAGAATGTCCTTTTTCTTCCACATCGTCATTGGAGCAGGATATGCGCAATGGAGCGTGAAAAGTGCATTCCACGGAGCACACCACGGCAATCATTCTTTAATGTCCGGCGTAACGTGACACTGCCATTTTTTCTATGGAAATGAATGGTTTCGTAGTGCAAAAAGTGCGACGTAGCCTTGAAAGCGCCGAAAAAAAGCGGCGTTTCGTACAAGGTCTTAGGGGCATTCGATTAGAGCACGCTTGTTAGTGATCAGTGGTGAGGCAGTAGAACAAAAGGTTACAGGGAGGTGGGCATGAAATCGTTGAACGGGGATCATGTCCATGTTTCTGGATGCTGTACAAGTCTTCTGATGTGAAGATATACCAAAAAGAGCTAACCACCCTATAGATAACCACACGCCAGGACAGAAAGATAAGTACAGTTCCCGCTCTTTTGCTGAGAGAGACTGTTCAGTTTTGATCTACTGTGATCGATAAAGGCCTAAGGTGGTTGTGGATAACTTGGAAAGCACGATTGCCCTTTTTTTTTGCTCGAAATAGAAAAGAGCCTGACGCAGCGCGCTTGGGCAGCAGATGTCCGCGAGCGCCCGAAAAGCGACAGCAGTGCGATTGGAGCGCGGAATCTTGCTATAATCGCTTCAAATGGAAATGATTGCGAGGTTTCTTGTCCAAGATGCTTTTTTCTTCTTTGCTACCATCTTTGGGATGCATGACCTCCTAAAAGATATACAATTCTTCCAGAAACGTTATCCATGATTATTGGACACTTAGCACTCGCGCGCATCAGGCCCTGGTAGGACAGTGTATAGAAAACCCTTATTCCTGGCCTTTTTCCAAGTATCCTCATTCAGTTTTGATCCAAAACGATCAATGAGGAGCTAAAATGAGTCAGGGCACCTTTTTAACCATGCTTGGCTCTTCTTCCACAAGTTCAAAAAGGCAAAATGATTTCCACGCCACGCATGTGGGTGGTAATTGTCCGCGGGCGGTTATCCATTATCAGTAGGGCGGGAAGTGTGATTGGGGCGCGGTTACCAATGGGAGCGAGGAACTTTTACAATATTCATTGTGACTAGTAGTCTTGTAAAATATTATGTGATTAACATCGTTTGACTTTAGCGATCATTGGCGTTTTTTAGAATAGTTTTATTGATTCAATGAGAATATTCATCCAGAATTATCCTTTTTTTTATTGCTATTTCAAATCCAGAACAATAATTTGACTGCAGTGCAAATGTTGCATGCTCATCTAACTATCGAAAACCTATATTTGTTCAACTCGAGCAGCTTTTCCACTAAAATTGGCTTTTCCCGCCCGAGTACACATCGCGTAATCCTAGCTGTTTTCAGCGAAGAAGCGTCAAGAATTCGACCGCTCCGAAAACCTGTCGACATTCCGCTCGCGACGCGGACGGATGCACGACGATTTCCGCTCGCCGTTCGACATTTTCCGCGAATTTTTCGGGAATCGCGATCCATTCCAGGTGTGTGCTTTTCTCTTTCCGCGGGGCTCGTAATAGAAAGCGGTCGCGGAGCATCGCCGGCTTGTTTGATGATAGTTCTAGGCGATCGTTAAACGATGTTTTGTCGAATTACGTTCCAGTTTCGGAGCGTGGCTGGGTGCGTATACGTGTGTGTGGCTGTGTTTGTTTTGTCATCGAAAATGGATACAGCATGTTGATCGTTCCACAATATCTGCCATAATCAGCAAACTGTGTGTACAATAGCAAGGGCCGAAACTATAGCAAATATCGATGCGGGAAAGGTTTTGGTATGGGGGGGGGAGGCGTCGACTGCGAGATTTACTGGAAATTTTTCTGGATTTTGGGAAATTCATTTCAAAGTTCTGGCATTCGCCATACAATAGTAATCCTCCGCAGGGATCTGGCTTTGTGTAACAAGATTCTGGGAATTAAAGTCGAGTCGTGGAAAAGATGTATTTCATGAACATAACTCCAAAAATCAGCCGTGGGAACTGGATTAATTTTTTTAGAAAAAAAACTTGAGTTTTCTGAAAGTTCAGGATTGTTTTGTCTCTGAGCTTCATATGCTAATTATAATTTTCTTTCATAATTTATAACATAATACTGACTTCTGGAGTTTTCCTGGAGAGATAGAACTTCAAGATAGCACGACTCAATTGCCAGTTTTCTTTGCCAGTATTATGTCCCAGGAAATCCCTTTGAGGACCTGTGTTTATCACTGAGGTTACCCAGAGTAAACTCTTTAACGCCCATGTTAGCGGTGAACAAATTTGTGGGCTGTTGACAAGGTTACCTTGGGTAATCTCAATGATACGCGTGGCCTCAGCTTTGATGGGGTAGCTTGGGAATCCTACTCCATTAATTTTAGTCTTGATGGTCCCATATCATGAGATGGGCCTGATTAGCACGACTCAAAGCTCAAACTTTTTCAATTTTCCTAGTTTTGCGCTCTCGATAATCCTGAAATCCTAGATTTCCTCAAATCTGTGAAATTATCGTGATAAGTCTATTTCTTCCTTATCAGATGATCAGAAGTGAACAATTTGAGGCTTTGTGATAGCATAGTTTCTTGACATAATAAATATTATTCATATATATTCAGTACTACTGTAATGGCTACGTGCATGTTCTGTGCATTTTACTGTTATACTTACTATTCACTACTACTGTAATTCACTATTACTTCATTACTGCAGTAGATAGGGTATTCAAATTTTTTATGTTCCTTTCTATCCAAAACCCTTCCCCAACTGCAGCGTTAGCCGCACAGCTGTAGAATTTCCCCCTTTCCTAAACGAAAAGCTACTTCATGGGATTATGCCAAAGCTTAGTGGTCAGCAGTTTACTTGAGGAAATGGAATGGATTTGCTTTCAAGAGCTGGACGGTTTTCTGGAACAGGTGAAAAAGAGGTTCCTAGGATTTGCATTTATGATTTTGAGGAGAAGGAAATCCTCTTAGCCATAGAACTCTGCTCTGTAAAGGGTGAAAAAGGAAGCGCGAACCTTTCGAAAATCCTAAGGATCTTTTCACGAATTCTTCAGGAGGATCGTTCTGGAAGTTTATGAGGACTAATGAATAGTTAATGACTGAAAGTGAAGGAGAAATGGAACATGTTGAATTGACAATCTCTAGAAACACTATATGTTTCTGGATTGCAGGATGTCTTCTGGATATAGATTTTTGGATATTGCAATTTCTAGATGTCTACGATACATTTGTAAGTATGCATCGCGGACATCCAGGAATTTTCTTGGGCAGAGAGTGTTCCTGAAAAGAAAAACTTGCTTTTTTAGGTGTTGGGTTTTTCTTTGAAAGTGTTGCATTTGAGACATCTGTAGTGCATACAGTTGCGCACCTGGCCATATAAGGCAGCCAGATTCTCTGGATCGTCTTTAAACTGAGAATATTATGTCCACGGCAAAACCTTCGCTAATTATCACCTTTTCAGGACGTCTTCTTCGACGATGCGTTCGCTTTCCCGTCAGATTCGTTTATCTTCAAAAGTGAGTATCCAGATTCCTTCAGATGGCATACGTATTATCCTAGGAAATTACACTACCCCAGCACCGTAATCCGCGCGAAATTCAATTTTCTGGATGCTTCCATAAACATCTGCAGTTCAAAAATGCGTGGGCTCAGTTCTTCCTTGTTTTTCTCCTATGACCACGTGACCTCGGCCAGCGAAAAATGAAAAATGACCTGACAGCCACTTTTTCTACGCTCCAAGAAACATTGCAACCCCCGCTTGTGAAGGAACATAATGGATTCCTTCAGTTTTTCTAGGGAAATAATTAATATTGCTCCCCTAGACGAGTTTTTCCTGGCGTTTCCCGGATTTGTACTTTTATGCGAGTGTTCTTTCCTCCCTGGAGGCCAGTTTCCACAGTTCGCCATGATTCAATTACTGCTTCTTTGCAAGAATGGCCGAAGCTAGTTTGTCCGCTCCACATCGTCCGCCGCTTACTTTTGTACGGTCGGCGGCAGTGCAGCTAATTCCGCCGTCACGATGTTATCTGAAGTGGAAACTATTGTTCAGTCAGCTGAAAAAGTGGAAAAGTAAAACGAAACCGGAATGCTGAGGAAAATTATTGCTGTTTTTTGCTATGAATTATAGATGGAACAGTGTCTGGATGGTGTTCAGGAGTGTCGCAGTGTTTTTCTGGTTTTCTGGAACCAAATTTTAGTACCTCTTATGAGGCGGTGGTGATCGGGGCTGTGCGTTATTGACGTAACGGATTAACGCACTAATGCGTAACGGCCATTTTCCCAAAACCTAACGAATTGACGGATTAACGAAACTTGGAAACTCTGTAATGCACAGCTCTTACGCTGGGGTGATGAGAAAATTTGGTTGTGATGGACGGTAGGAGAAATACCTTAGCTCCTGGGGTTCCAAACTGGTGAATCCAACCCTATGAGGGAATTTTTTCGCGGTTTTCTACCTGGTTCACGAACAAACTGAGCTAAACTTCAGGCAGCTCTCGTTGAACTATGGGAAAATTAATCGTGGAAAAGTGGATCCCATAGAGTTTTTTTTCGCATCAAAATGGTACAAAATGCTCTCCTGATTCTTCTTTTTCTCGAATATTACGGGGATTTTTGCTCAAAATTTCCTATAGACTAGCAATTTTCATCCATTATGATGCTTTTCCTTCTTTTTATGGGAGAATCCATGCCCATATTAAGGACCAAATTCCTCACAATAGATAAAACTACAAATTTTGCCACTTTGCGTTAGAGCACATACTGGTCTCCGAGCGCATCCTCGCACTAGAGCAGATATTGACCGTAGAGCGCGACATGTATGTATACAGTGCGGTTTCCAAATAGGCAGAATAAGCGGTATTTGTAACAAGAAGTGGAAAATGATACTTCTTCCTCCTTCTCTGACGGATTCCTTTCTTTTGGAGAAGAAAAGACTTTTCCTCCCTTGAAATTTTTTCCTCAGAAACTGCAGAAAAATTAGATGGTGTTACGAAAGTGCGGAACGGTTCGGTAAATGAAAGAAGAGAAAATCCCTTTGAATCATTTTTGGGCTGCGAAATTACCTTTATTTTTTCTAGAGCACAAATTCCCGTCGAGCCGAGTGCACATCTTCTACGATGACGAGAGAAAGAAGAAAGATGATGACTGGTGAGCTGCGGCTTTGCTCTTTGATCTTTGATCTCAATGCAATAGTCTTGTTTCAGTCATTTTTCTACCGTGATCCGCTTCACATCGGCATCAGAGCCTGGGAAGAACGCGACTGTCCGGAAGACATCCACAACGACAAAGATCATCGACGGTAAGAAGGTGGTCACGAAGCGAACGGAAAACGACGGCGAAGAAGTGGTCGAGGTAGGCGTTGGACGAGTTGTCTTACCTGTTTGACCTTGTGGACGAGTTGTCTCTTTACAGATTCTGGAAGATGGCGAATTAAAATCGCGAACAGTGAATCCGACAGTAGCAGTAGCCGCTGGCGCCAACTAGGCAAATCTGTACATAGTCTGCACACGGGCGATTCGACATCTTACCGTACCTCGTACACTACTATTATCGTTGTAGGACCTACTACACATCACACAGTGTCCCACAGCACTACTAATATCACCATTGAAAATATCGGCACTCACCAACTAACCCCCACCACCCCAACTCGTGTTCGTCTGTCTGTTTGTCCAGAGCGCACTTTTTTCCAGTTGCAGCACTTGTGTTCCCCCACTAGGCGCGTACTTACGTTCTTATGTATGGATTGCTTCTGGATTTCTTTTTTCTTTTATCGATCACTAATTGCATTCCCAATCAATCGATATTTTGTCACATTTGTATTTATAGGCTCTTCTTTCGTTGTTCCCAGTGTGCTTTTCATAGTTCTTGGGCTCCATCCACACAGCCGTTTGTTCCTAGCCTCGATGACACTTTGCCATAGCCCAAGAGCGCCGCCGCCGTCGTCGCTGCCGCCTATCTGCCGCCGTCGCCCGCCCGCCCGCAGTAGATTCCCCCCATATGCCGCGATGCTCGCCCCATCGAGTGCCGAGTTGTCCACGACAGGCCTCGATTGGTGAGATTTGCGGTACCGTTGTTCTTTCAGTGTGTCCGTGTGCGACTGGGTAAATTATGTGCGTCCTTGAAATAAATTGCTATGTGAATTGTTGTGTGGAACAGGTGGAGAAATGAAATATGATAAAATTAGGCAGGATTACCCATTTGGGACAGGTGGCGTGAACCTGAGAATTTGAAATGGTCCACGCCAAGATTCAGAGAAGTTCTTCGCATGAAAAACCTAGACAAACTGTCGGAAGGAGCGCAAAGCAGAAAGGGATCTCGTTCATGGCCTGCATGCATCACTTAGATTACCCAGGGTAAGCTTGCTGATTTCTATGCTCATGGCTAATCTCAATAACGCATCCGGGTCTAGATGAGCTGTTTACTTCGAGAGACGATGGCATCTGGACTTTAGTTCCAGAGCTAATGCTCATTATTAGCTAAGTAGCATCACTTTAAACTCCACTATAATCACCAGTCGAATAAACAACGCAGTTATCCTGTAATTAAACGAACATTGCTCGAGGAATCGTCGTGGTGGATGACCAATTCAGCAGTAGATCAAATTTCGCAACAGTAAGGGGATAAGCAGGCAATCGGGTGCTTACTCTTGAATGCGACGACGAGAAGAAAATGACCGGATTTCAAATGTAAAACCGTTTTCATGCCACTGTCAACTTTTTCTGGATGCAAATGACCATTTTATTCGAAAAGCAAAAATGATTCCCTAGGTTGTCCCAAAAATAAGGATAGATTACTGATTGTTGAACTGACTGAACGGTAGGTTCATAAAGATAGATTACTTGTTAGATTGTAAATATTTTGGACCAACAAAGACCAACCGACGCTCCAGGAACTCTATGCGAATAGAATTTCATTCAAAATTTCATTCGAAATCTGCTTTTCTACAGTTTTTTACTACTGTAGACTTGTGCTTCTCATTTTTACGGCTCCTATATTGCCCTGTAACAGTTTGCGTCTTCTATGCAGCACTAATTAATAGAACATGCTGTCAGAATTGTTTTTATCTCGAAGAAATACGTTAAAATTGAGCAGAATTATGCAAGTACTTACAACACAAAATTGTTTCGAGGACAAATTATTATAAGAATAAGAATAAGAATTGAAAGTGTGCATCGCTGGGTAATACTGAGGGGAGAGGAAGAGGCGAGAAAGTTAGTATTAGGTTGTTGCAAAATCGATGTCGGATTTCGACAGTTGACTTTGAATTCTCATAACTCGGCCAAAACTGAATTATTATTGCCGATTTAGGGCTCATTTGAATCAGTACATCTTCGCTATTTTTCTGCGAAATTTTCACTCCATTAGGTCCGATGCCAAGCTTTTTGGACACAGCAAAACTGACGGAACCGTTTTTTGATGACCCATTTTCGCGGCCTATTCTCTCTTTTAAGGATGGGTCCAACCCCCTAAATTTGTGGTCATCTTCAGGGTAGCAGTCCGCTGAGTTAGGTATACAGAGAAGAATCTCAATCTCTGTTCCCCTCTTTTCCAAGAACATCTGAATCGAAAAATGTGGTCTTCTACTATCATGAAATAATAGAGGACAAATCGAGGAAAATCCACTTGAGCAAATTTTTCACCATGCTCATTGCTTCCACGGCGCCATAAATAACAAAATAATGAACCCTAAGGCCACCTTCGAGTTATTTAACAGTTCCTCTAGTGATAGCTTCCACCAGTGCTTTCAGAATCGCGTTGACGTCATCGAATTTAACTCGACAACTCTGACACATACATGTATCTCCAGAACTGGTTCATTAGGGACAACATTGGGTTGTGGCTTTATTGAGCACTTCCTCCTGTATAGGTTGATAGCATTCCATGCCCAAGCTGTTGCCTTGTTACCGAGTTCGAGTCCACGATACAGTTTGATACGAATTTTAGCGATCAACCACACTTCGAATCAGCTTTCAAAAAGCCAACAAAAGTATGTAGATAGATCTGAATGAGGTTGAAAGAACAGAAAGAGGAGGAAATAGGCTACTAAACAAATACAAAATGTATGGTTGAAACATTACTTTTTATCCCAAAGTATTACATCAAAGTTCGTGATTCGAAAATCCGACATCGATTTTGCAACAACCTAATATTTGCCTGAAAATCATCACTATGTACGTATTTATTTGTAATGAATACCAATCAAATCAAATTGCAAGCCAAGAGAGCAATGGTGCCAGGCCTTGACTCTGCTTTTTCTCGCTCTCAACAGAAAAAAATCATATTCTGTCATTTTAGCAAAGAAACAAAGCCGAATGTCCTGGTAACTGTTTTTTCCATATTCCTTCTACGGCACACTCTCCCAAATGGTCACTAATAAGGAAGGGAAACATTTGGCCAAGAGAAAACACTTGAAAAACACTCATGTTTGTAGAAAATTATAATCTACCCGTTGCGGTGTCTGAATAACATCAGAAAAATGGTTAAAACCTCAAGCTTGGGTAACTAAGCCTAAACACTGAAAATAGTCTGTGATCGAGCGAGTAGAAGGAGGATTTTCTAAAAATGTAGTAGGCATACAACGACTTTTTTACTTGCCCAACATTTACACGTACGGAAAAGAAGCTCCACCAGAAATTTTGCTGAAATTTTCACGAGCACATTCTTCATTCCTTTCAGAGTTCAGGATTGATTCCACTTCATCGACTTCCCGATCGAAATCATCGATGCACAGCAAGGAAACAACGAAAAAACACTGTGAAAACTTGTTCACTAGCGCCACTGCAAATATAATGCATACTCGAGAAGAACTGAACAAACAACAACCACTTTCACTATAAGAGGTGACAAGAGGTATTCTTCACCGGCAAGCCGACTGTGACTTGTCAATAGATCGTCGAATTTTACGATGTACCCGAAAAAAGTGATGAAAATGCTGGCGAAAAGGGAAGCGACCATCGACTGGGTGGTTTCATGCGGTGAGAGATATGGATTAGGTTGGTCAAAGAGTCGTGCATCAACATTTATTTTTCGATCCAGGATTTCTTGGTGTTGAACTGAAATTATACGGCAATAGAATGTGGTGGATGTCCTGCTAGTTCTCAACTACAAGAGTTAGCAAAAAGGTTCCATTCAAAAATAATAAATTCATGAATGTTTGGAAAAAGTGTGAAATTTGATGCAAGACATTTGGGCAACTTCATATTTATTGGGACCATTCATTCGTCATTCTTTCGATTTTCTTTTCCCTTTTTCTTTCCTCCAGAAGTTATTAGGATTCTATACGTCTGCGTAATATACTATACATACGCGACACATAACATAGCATAACATAACATAACATAACATAACATAACATAACATAACATAACATAACATAACATAACATAACATAACATAACATAACAACATAACAAACTAACTCCTGATATTTTCCAGACAGTCTGGGGACAAAACGGTGGCAAAAACCAAATCGGGCAAAAAAGAAAAAAGCAAGAAACGAACCCTACCCTCACAAGAACTTGCCACGTTCTGCCCGCCAGAAGGCCGCAAGAAGCTGCGCTTCTAACTGCTCTGCTCCATCTGCTCCAGAAAAAAACCGGTTCCGAGCCGCCACACTGACGAAAGGGACCGAGTCGTCAATTCCAATTTCTAATCACTTTTTTGGCGTAATCTTTTGTACGAGTGCATATGGAACACTGGCACGAGCCGCACTTGTTCCCACTCGCACGGTCTATGGTTCGATCCCCGCCCTGGCAATTCAAGCCCTCCATCCATTCAGGGTCGAGAAATTGGTGCCAGACGAATCTGTTAGGATGGATAAATAACTTGGTACATCGGATGCACCCAGCCCCCCCCCCCCCCC
>JARK01001345.1:1976434-2027612 GCA_000688135.1 Ancylostoma ceylanicum
CCCCCCCCCCCCCCAAGCCACCCATCAACTCAATTCCTTTGAATTTACAAGGTGTCCAAAACTTTTAATCACAAATTTTTATGGAAAATCCGTTGAAGTCCAGAACACTTCGCTCCATAGAACCTCTTCCCCTACAATGTACTTTGACGACTTTCAGGACTACTGCTTGAGAATTTCCTTCATTTCAGTGGTATTGTAAAGACAAAGATCTTTTTTTCATCGTAGTGCAATGTACACTATCACTGCTGCATGGAGGGCTTTGCTGCAGACATACATGCCTTTTGAAAAACACATCCGTTTACACTTGAACTCATCAAGTGGGAGGGCAACTGCTGCGTACGCCTCTACTCTTCCACCGTTGACTCTCTTGGGGGCGCAGAACACATAGAAGCATTTTAGATTGAGAAATTTATAACCAAACCACGTGCCGGATGGTTTCGGAGAACCGGAGCGAAGAGACTTGAAGAGCTATCCAATCACGCGCTCGTCCTTTTCGGATTCCAAGAGTAGCTCGCCCTGAAAGATAAGGAGGATCCTCCAGGGACACCTCTTAGAAAGGTCAAATGCGTGCTAGACTTGGCGTCATCTGAAAATGTTTGCATGCTCCGTCGAGGGTGAATGCACTTTTTTCGGGTACGTAGACCACGGTTCAGCAAAGAGTATCGAAATAATTTCTGATTCCTTCCCTTGCACGAAAAAATTATGGGATTTCCTTGTGCGTATTATAAACGTTGAACGAAGAAACTCAGCAGTTTACTTGCACTTAACTTTATCTGGCGCCTTTATGGCATATTCACCCTGCCAGTTGTCCAGGTCTGTGCATGTCAGTTCCACGAGAAACTGTGCGTTGATTAGCGGAAGATCTCCAAAGGGCATGTTCAACCATCATCAAGCATTTTGAAAAATTATAAAAGTGAAGAAAATGGATCAATGAGTTTCACCTGAATTCAATGCTGATCAGATGCTCTGGCGCTACCAGATCCCATCGGAACTGCGGTATAAGAACGACTCTTCCCTTGACCGAGTCGTAGCTTTCGACGATGAGTAGATCCTGCACAGTAACTGCAAAAGTTCCACGTACCGTAATAGTTGGACAATGAGGGGCCTCCGAAACATTTTCCGGAGAAGAAATTGCGCAAGAAATGACTATGATCACTTCTTGGTGGAATTCAGCGAGAATATTGCATTGTGAGTTTTTGAAACCAGGTGATGTCATCAATGCGGATAGCTACTGTCATCAGGTGGACAAAATGTAGGAGAAACTGGCGCAAACAAGATCAGCAGTAATAACCAGGAAAGATTCGCTCCTTCTCCACTATAACCAGACCCCACGTTTCACGAAGAACGTCGCAGAAGTTGAGCGACATCGGCTGCGAGATACTGCCTCATTCAACGTACTTGCCAGATGTGTCGTTAACGGATTCCAATTCTTTGTAGCACCTCTACAACTTCTTCAAGGGAAGAGTGTTCAAGAATCAGACCGATGCTGAAAATGCCTTCAACGAGATCATTGCTGCCAAAACTTCGAAGTCCTATCGCAAAGGATATCATGATCTTGTGAAACGTTGGGTTAAAGAGGTAGATTCTAGCAGCACTCACTTCATTTATCAAAGTTACGTTTGAGCTGATTCTGAGTTGTGAACGTTCGAAGTTAAACATAAAAAACGCAATCATGACTTACAATAACGCGCTTAGTTTGTATGTGTGTGTGTGTGAGTGTATATGTGTGTGTGAGCGTTACGAAATTCCCTGATTGGTCAGTGGTAGTGACTGCATACTGTATTCTTCTGATATCGATCATTTCTGAGAATGGGAACGGGTATGGTGTGGTGCAGTCGATTTGAGTAGTCGGGAAGAGAACAAGGTATAGGTACGGGCAACAGGGGCGCCGACATCCAAGAGTGGGTAGGCGCAAGGAGACGGGTCTCTCGCTGTGATAAGGATGCGCCGGCGCCCAAAGTGGGGGAGACGGGTCTGTCGCTGTGATAAAGGTACGCCGGCGCACAAAGAGGGGGGGGGGAGGTGAGACGGGGGACGGGTCCACTGCCGTGGCAAGCATGCGTCGGCGTCCAAAAGTGGGTAAACGCCTGCGAACGGATCGACAGATAGAGAAGAGGTGCGCCGGTGCAAAGTGGCGGCAAAATGCTCCTAATCAGGTCGATGTTTGTTTCAATTGCCCTCTGGCCCCTAATTACAGTAATAGAGTACCAATCGCCCTGCCTCAGCAGTGACTATGATACCACTCATACCATACCATTCCACTCACATCACGTTCCCTCCTGCGTGTTCTACCCTCATTTGTGTCTGAGCACACCGCACCGCCCTCTTTTATATGTTCAAACTGATTGTTATCAATGGATCAGCCAAAACAAACAAAATGATAAACCATTTCCCGTGTTCATTCCAGGTTAAATCGGTTACATATAGCTACAATTAGCTATTTCACTCGAGAGAATGGTGCAATTGCTTTGAAAGACGCAAGCAGTTCTCTTTGATCATTCTTGATGGGGTAGGGCATTTAGGGGCAACGGAGCAAAAATTTGAATGACAATGATTCTACTAAAATGGATGCGAGGTGAAGTGATGCGAGCAAAACGAGCTTAAGAAATGTCTGGAAGTCCGGCGTCAACCGGACGGCCAAACTGGTTCATTTATACACACCCTAATAGAATCAGCATGTGTGATAACAGCCCTCTGTGAGATTTCGTTAAATTCTAACAAAAAAAAACTGTTTGGACAGTATGTCAACAGTACCCCTGCATGCATTCGCTACAGCATGAAATGGATGTCATTCTCGTACTCGCATGTTACGCAACCCTTCTGTGCAAAGTTTCACTGGATTCTGCGAGAAAATGCATCTATAGGATCTATAGCATGGCCATAGTAACCTAACAATACTGCGCTACAGTACGGAATGGATACCATATTCATGATCAGCGTGAGAAATGACCTTCATGGAAATGTTTTGGAACAATCCAGTGAGGAAAAAAAAAGATTGAAACAGATACGACTCGCCAGTGGGTCGTGTTGTCCGCTGTGCGTCAGAGGAAACCCGATTAGGATCACGAGGTCCGAGGACGTTCCAACAGGGGGCTACCGTCACTATTTCTCTGCGAACCGGTCCAGTCTTTTGCTATACCTGCAAACGTTCTGGGCTGGAATCCATGAAATGTTGACTGCGAAAACCAAAGATGGCGTTATTAGTTATCCGATAGAATACGTAATATTAGGAGGCGCAAGGGCAGAAGTTGGTTTAGTGACGTGGCTTCACACGGTTTGTACACGATGAGCATCGACAATCAGTCTATGAACGTGTTCGCAATCAGTTTATGTCTGTAGAACTAACAATACTGCGAGCTTCAACAGGCAAAATCGGTGTAATAGCGCATTAAATATACCCTTTCTCGAGCTAACTCTCTCAAAATAGAACAAAAACCAGCGTTTGCTCAAAGGTTATGCGTTCATTATTCCTTGCCTTGGATACAGTAATACATACATAGTTTTTATACGCACCGTTTTCTCTCATAGAAAGGAAATGGAGCGTATAGAAGAGAATACGACCAATTATTCATATCTTAGTTCTAACGACTGGCAACCACGCCATGGGGTAAAATGGTTGCTACCATTCAACATCACGGGAGTAGGTTCCTTATGGTTTCAGCAAAAACGACTATTCCTGTGTTGGGCGGTTCTCTTCATCCTGGCAGTGCTCGCAGCCACTCTCTCAGCGTGACATACGGAGATTCCGTCTGCCCAGGTAGGAAGCCAGAGACTACACAAGGATTTCTTGGCTCTACCCACTCCAGTTCTAGTTCCTTAGATATTGAAAAAGGCCATCAGATTCTCACCTTTATTGTTTTTATTCATGCCTCGATAGCACAGACTGTGTCTGAGTTATTTCCCAAAAAGCCACTAACATTTATTATTATACTAGGTATAACATGGTGTGTCAGAGTCGCTGACGCATCTGAAATCAGTCTGTAGAAAAGGCAAGATGCGAAAACGTTTTAGATATGTACATCTTAAATGAAGCCCATGTCTTGGCGATCAGAGTGATCGCAGCAGGGTCTTTTCTCGCAGAAACAGTCACTGACACGACGAGGGAGCGCATAGTCTAAGCGCCGCAATTAACTATATTCTAATTTGTTCCAGATTTTGAGTTCGAGCACTTACACAGTGACGGTAAGAAGTATTGCAACAAGTGGTTTTTCATAAACACTTCATTCAGAATAGCGCTCAAAATCGAAAAGAGTGTGGAATGTGCCGAAACCAAACACATCCAGCTGAGGTTAGAGTAGCCTCAGGAATACGGCTGTCCTCTAAACAGCTGACAGAGTGGGCTAGGAGACAAAGAAATCCTCAGAGGACCCGTGCCAACCCTACCTTAAATAACGTGGTGAATGCCAGTCAGTGCTCGGTTCACATACAGTGGGCGTCGATGGCGGTGACCCGTCTGCGGCCTCGAAAAACACGCGGCGCGACCGCACCGCTCACGCTAAAATCGTCGCCGCAGTGGCGTATCTGGGTTTTCTTGATAGTTGTTCATCACATTTAATGACAACTAATACGAAAACTAACTGACTATCAAGAAAACCCCATAATTTGATGTCCCGTAGAGGATTCTCTCTGGAGCGGCGCGGTCGCGCAGCGTTCTTTTCGAGGCCGCAGACGGGTCACCGCCATTGACGCCCACTGTACCTTTCCTAGTGGATATGAGCTGGATACGTTGCAAAGAACCCAATTTGTGGTGATACAACGACAATGGACATAATTCTGTGAGATATTATGGATAGTAGCGAATGACAGATTTCGACTCCTGTGAATTAACTTTTTCTTTGAAAAGTATTCGGTGAAATGTTGAGGTTTCAACTTTTCCCTGTTCCACAGGAGTATCTACTGCTCATATAGAAATTTGAACTGCCTGGCGCTATGCTGGAAGAAATGTTGCAACTTCCTACCCATGCACCACCGAACAACAACTTCTTGCAATACAGTGCGCATCATGAAAAGACGGGCACCCTAAAAACGGCGATATGTGCCTTCACACACATTCCTGACAAAAGCCATTGCAACCAGTGAATTCGGCGTGCACGACGACCCTATACCACCGCTATCCAATTTGAAAAATGGAAAAAAATTATGTGTAACTCGCATTTGGTCCCATCTTGCAGTGTTTCATAATTATACGGGCACCCTCCATAGGTGGAATAGTCGTGAGAACGGGTCCATGAAAGTGAAGGTTGGGGAGAAAAATGGCGGTTGGCTGAGTGAAAGTCACTGAACGCCGGGGGCGTCGACCGGGGGGGGGGGTGTCCATCCATCTCTTAATACCTCTCAGCTCAAGGCGTCGACCGGTGGTAGTGGCAGAGTAACAGTACTACTGGAAAATATTCAGAGAATGGAGCTGAAGGGAATTTATGAATGAGAATCGACCCGAGAANGGGGGGGGGGGTGTCCATCCATCTCTTAATACCTCTCAGCTCAAGGCGTCGACCGGTGGTAGTGGCAGAGTAACAGTACTACTGGAAAATATTCAGAGAATGGAGCTGAAGGGAATTTATGAATGAGAATCGACCCGAGAAAAAATGAATTTTTTTTTTGAATTTTCAACATTTATTTCCAGAAATATCCGGAACCTGACTGCAAAACTCTAATGTGAGAGCAAGTAAGCACAATATAGTGACTTTGAAGGAAAAATCATTTCATGCATAGATTGTATATATCTGCGTCTCTTCCATCTCTGTACTTCCTCGTTTTGGCGATGAGAATGCCCGTTATAGCGTTCTCACCAACCGGCATTCCGAGCTTCTCAGCAAACTTCCATCCTGCATCCAGGCATCAGTCGACGCAGAATCGTCAGCTGAACACGCTGACAGCCTGACATTCGGAAAAGGATTTCAATGAATCCTGAAAAATCCACTCAAAGTTCGAAAATAGCCCAACTTGGTAGAAAAATTTCGACGTGGATTCAAAAGCAATCAGGGAAACTTGGACATCTTTGGAAACAGTAGATCCTCCTCTATTTCCTAGCAACCTGACATTTGAAAAAGGTTCACTACTGCGCCCAAGACGGGGCGCGGCGCGAGCCCTACTTTTGCGCGTCTGCATTTTTTCAGAAATTTGGCACGCAGTTCTGATAACAATATGCAATCTTTGCATGAAATTAATTTTCATTTAAAGTCACTATATTGTGCTAACTTGTTCTCACATTAGAGTTTTGCAGTCGGGTCCCGGATTTTTCTGAAAATAAATGTTGAAAATTCAAAAAAATCCATTTTTTCTCGGGTCGATTCTCATTCATAAATTCCCTTCAGCTCCAATCTCTGAACATTTTCCAGTAGTACTGTTACTCTCCCACTACCACTTAATCATGTTTCCTCAACACTTCTCCAGTTTTTAGAAAATAATGCTGTCAAAATCGTGAAAACCGCGAGTGCTCAGGATAATTTTTTACGCAGCTTCCACCACAGTGGCACCAAGGGTTGGCCAAAAAAGTGAAGGTTGGGTGAGACTCATTCTCAGGGCATTCCACCTATGGCACCCTCTATAAAAATAAATAAAATCATCAAATCATCCTGAAATTCCTGTCTCAAATTTGCAAGAACTGATGGTAGGGGTTCTTCAGTCAGGCCTCCAATGTGACAAGGATCGGAGCCTTCTGAAGCGAAGTAGTCGCTAGATCGCCAAGTATATTGAACAGAATTCGAGTTCCATCGGAGCCTTGGTGCAAAATCCATGACTCCCACGGTCTGAATGAGAGACCTGAATGGTCAGGGTAGTTTTCATCATAAGATGAGCGCCGGGTAGGACTCATGGTTTCGAACTCCATGGTGCACATCATCGGGGTTCGAGCCAATTATTGACTCTTGTCTCTGAAACGACGGTATATAGACGGGTGAAATAAAACGGCAAAGTTGTCCGCTGTCTCTTTCAGCATGATCATAGGCTCGAGAGGTTGTATAAGATTGCACCGCTGGGGTTTGTCTTGGAGAACATGGCGACAGACTGGTGAAAGGTAAGCATAGTTTTTCTGAGACTCACGAAGACTGGAATCCGTGTCCAGGTGATGTCATTCGACTTGAATAAGTTCAACTCGCATGGTCTGATGGAAATTGGAGGGATCCCCGCAACGAGCCGCAGTTCTTTAGCGGGCAGTATTTCGGCGGTGACGCAGTCATTGTGTGGAGCGGCTTCTGTTCTGTGTAAAGGATTACTCGAGACCGCCTTTATTTTGTCTCGAGTTAACTCATCTGACTACAAATAAGTGTTCGGCGTCAAGTTCTTGTTCTTCCAGAACCAGCGCAATGGAACTCTGCTCATTTTCCAGCAGAGCAACGCTGCCATGCACGACGGCCGTTCGAAGATGGAGTAGTTTGTGGACAACAATGGGACCGTTAAGGGCTCTCTCACCTGCCAAGCTCCCACTCTGACCGTGGGCGTTGAAATCTTTCATGAGGGCGACGATGGTACTTGAATCCCGCCGAATACGTCTGGCAATCCTGCGGTTGCTGAAGTTTGCAACGTGACGTGCCCATATCTGCGCTTGTTCCGTCTTAGAAGGCTCCGAACTTTGCCACATTAGGGGCTTAACAGAGAAGTGCTTATCATCAGTTATTGGAAGATTGACCGGACGAGTAGATAGTTTTATTTATTTATTATTGAAGGTGCCCGTATATTTATCATGCACTGCAAGATGGGACCAAACACGAGTCACACATAATTTTTCCATTTTTCAAGCTGAACAGCGGTGGCATAGGGTTTTCGGGCACGCCGAATTCAATATTTGCAGTGGCTTTTGTCAAAAAAGCAGATAAAGATGTTATGAAAGCAGATACCGCCATTTTTAGGGTGCCCGTATCTTTATGATACGCACTGTACATTTGACCCCCACCGTACATATACCTACCCTCCTGGAGTTTTGATGTTTCTGCGGATGACATCACAGGTTTTGCTCTCTAAGATGCCCATATGGGGTTATCCAGCAGACTGAAATTCGGTTCACAAGACAAGGAAGCCGTTCCTCTGCCATATTAAATTCCTTCAGGCGGATTTCTGGAACCAGACCTGCACCATTTTCTACTCTCGTGCAAGAGCCAAACCCTGCTAAAGTACTCATGATTGACCGTGTTACAAGAATTGAGCCCAGCGAAGAAGTGTCTCCATAGAACATTGTTTGGATGAAAGGCAAGAGAATGAGAAAAAAATTCAGTAGTAGAACATGGATGCGCATCTTTGACAAGAGCGCAATTTGGAGTGAATGCAAACCAGGAGTGAACTTGATGTGTCTTTTGGAGAGCCTGCCCAACAAGGGAGTATCAAGCTCTCAAGGGCTAACTGCTTCGTGGAACCAAAATTGGACGAACTCCAATTGCAGTGCTTTGTCAATAATCACCACTGACTTGTGGCTGCTTCCACGGAAACGGAGCGCGCTCCAAACAAGAGTGATTCCCCTCCATTTTGGATCAGCGCACATAAGACTTCTCTGGATGTTTTCACAATTACAGAATAATTTCGATGCGTCAAGATTTACGGAGCACCTTGTAGTATAAGGCTTTTCTATACAAAAAAATAATATTGGATCTGAAATCAACGACTTCTAAGAGAGATTATCTGTTGTGGCTCGGAGGCAGAGAGCCCTAAAATCGCTTCTCTGGTACTCAACCATAAAACTAAAAGAGTTTTCACTCAAGAGCACACAACGAGTATCCTCTACATAGTTGTCTCTTCAATACAGTTTCATGTGTTTCATGTCAGTTTCATTTCTTTCGACAGTCTGCAGAATACAGTTTCATGTCAGTTTCATTTCTTCCGACAGTCTACAGAATACTGTTTCATGTCAGTTCCATTTCTTTCGACAGTCTTGCTGCACCGTTCAATCGCTACTGCTTAGCCGAAAATTATTTACCACATACAATATGTCTGATGTCGGTCAACGAATCGTCATGGTTCAGGTTCCAAGGAACATGATGCACATACTCCAAGCAGTAGTTATTGTGGCATCATGCTTTGCAGCAGCTCAGGTCATTTCATTGGCTTCACTCTACGTGCACTGAACCTTCTATAACATCACATGATATTTCCTCTTCCTCCTTTTCTCAGGCTCTTTCGAAGCATTAGGAGGGAGAGAAAAAAAATTAACACTGTCTTGTTGGTATTATTGTGCCGACCAGGTTTGTTAGGTGGAATGATTTATTTTATTGCCCGACGTTTCGACTCAGTCGTCGTCTTCGGGGGCCTGAAAGTGGTTCACGACTGTTATCTGTGTCCTAAACCGCCAAACGTCTCTTCCAGCTCTGCCAGTTCTCAACCTTGTCCCAAGCTTGCTACCTCGAAAAGCATCCAGGACAAAAGATGAACCCACTCTGAATCCACCGTTACTGCGGAAGAGTCCGCACCAGCTGTGACTGTCGTTGCGGACAAGTGAGCAATGCCATATTATCCGCTACTGATGTTATCTACAGTCTATAGCTCGCATAACGATACGAACGGCAAAAAGTCGCTTGTTATTGACAGACACTCATCTTTGTTGTTCATTTCTGGACTCTTTACAGTAATCCAGAACGCCTCCAACGCTTTTCTAGCTGAAATCTCAGCTTCGCATGTCAAGATCGTACATTTGACGTTGAACACTTGACAGATCAATCTCGATGATTCAATTCGGTCTAAGGTCAAATCCACGCTTCTAGCGAAGTACGACCGCCTTTCGAGCGCGCTCCGTGAAAATCACTCACGTGACGAAAGCAGCCAACTCGAGAACAACCGTTCAAACCATGTGTTAGCTCAGAATAAAAATACAACGGCAAGAGTCACTGTCCTTGGTAGCACTCAACTATCTCCCAATGCGATTAGTTTTCTCAGCCTTGGTCCATCGTTTTCGCCAGCGCAGAACATCAATCCTGTGACATATCGCAAAGTAGTTGGTGGTCTACAAAGACTGCAAGACTCGCTCAGATCTAAAACCAAGCGCGAAAATTCGCAACATTCCTCAGCCATCGAAAACAGGAGATTACTCCCTGCGATACCGTTTCCGCGTTCCTTTTATAAGGAACCTGAGCCGGTCAGAGAGGCTGATGTCAAGTTTCGCATCCTTGCATCTGGTGTTCTGGAAGTTTTGAACAAGTTCAAGTACCACCATCACACCAACTTATCGCGCGATCAACTGCAAGGTTTCAGAGAACTGCGTGAACTAATATCTAACCATTCGCCTCTCTGTAAGCGACAAAGGTGGTGAATTCGTAGCTATGCCGCAGGAGTTAGATCGTAGAATAACATCAGCGCATCTTGCAGACGCTACAACGTACAGGCCGACGACTGAAAAAGAGTTTCAGGCTCAAAGCAGAAGGTTGAATGATATCTGGACAAAAGTAGGAAAGTCGGCGGGCCTTGATGACAGATTCATCAGTAGACTGAAACTAGAAAACCCAAGCTGTCCGGTTTTCTATAGCCTGGTAGAAACGCACAAGATCCCCTCGCACGAAATGGGCTCAATGACCGCGGACGCCTTCAAAATACGACCAATAATTAGTTGTGTGGGTGGGCCAACCGACAGAATCTCGTGGTTTCTTAATAAGATCGTGAGCCAGCTCATAACTAAGGTACCGCGTCATCTTTCCAACACCTGTGAGTTTATCGATCAATTGCGAAACGCAAATTTTGACCAAAACAGTGTAATCGAGTCTTTCGACGTCACATCTCTTTACACTAATGTTCAAAATAGCGAAGCTCTTCAGGCGTTGTCGGAGATGTTAGACAAGCATGCCGGTACCATAAACACCTACGGGCTCAGCAAAGTGCGCATCATGACCTTGGTGAACGAGTGTTTGAAATGTAACACTTTCAAATGGTCGGGAACCTACTTCTCACAAATAAGAGGTCTCGCCATGGGTCAAAGGCTAGCCCCAGTCCTTGCTATATGCTTCATGAGCAGAGTAGAAGAACCGGTGTTAGCCCGCATGCCGCAGATGTACTGTCGTTACATCGATGACTGCTGCATAGTAACGTCAACACAGTCCGAAATGGACGAGTGTTTCAGGATTCTAAATCAGCAGTCTCAGTACATCAAATTTACGAGGGAAACTCCGAAGAACGGTTGGCTACCCTATCTCAACACAAAAGTGAAGTTGTCCAACGGCATTTTCCAAATGAAATGGTATCGCAAGGAGAGCTCCAAGAACATCCTCATCAATGCCAAATCTGCACATCCATTCGCTATTAAACGTGCTGTCGTGCGCAACATGTTTAAAACGGCATCGATGGTGTGCACTGGTGAGCAAGAGCGCAACGAATCACGAAGAATGGCTTCCCAAATAGCCAGCAGCAATGGTTACACGGTATCACAGCGTTCGCGTAAACATCATCCCGTGAACCGTATGCACAATCATGAAGGAAGTAGGATACCTTTGTGCCTTCCCTTCATTTCAGATGAAGTTAGCGCGGCCATTCAAAAATGCATTTTCCGAGCACAACTGCAGAATGATGTTGTCTTGGTGAGCATTCCCAATGCAAACATCAAGAAGCAGTTAGTTCGGAATCGGCTCTACGACAGACAATGTATATCAGAGCAATGCATAGTATGCCCGCACGGAAAGGAAGGTGATTGTGCAAAGGTGGGGGTGATATACCAACTTGAATGTTTGGATTGTAATGCGCTGTATATAGGGGAAACCGGCAGAGCGCTCAATGTACGCATCAAGGAGCATTTAGCGAGTAAAAGACGAGGAAGTCTAACATCACCGCTTGGCAGACACAGGATCAACGCGCACTGCGGGAATGACTTCAACGTCAAATGTACGATCTTGACATGCGAAGCTGAGATTTCAGCTAGAAAAGCGTTGGAGGCGTTCTGGATTACTGTAAAGAGTCCAGAAATGAACAACAAAGATGAGTGTCTGTCAATAACAAGCGACTTTTTGCCGTTCGTATCGTTATGCGAGCTATAGACTGTAGATAACATCAGTAGCGGATAATATGGCATTGCTCACTTGTCCGCAACGACAGTCACAGCTGGTGCGGACTCTTCCGCAGTAACGGTGGATTCAGAGTGGGTTCATCTTTTGTCCTGGATGCTTTTCGAGGTAGCAAGCTTGGGACAAGGTTGAGAACTGGCAGAGCTGGAAGAGACGTTTGGCGGTTTAGGACACAGATAACAGTCGTGAACCACTTTCAGGCCCCCGAAGACGACGATTGAGTCGAAACGTCGGGCAATAAAATAAATCATTCCACCTAACAAACCTGGTCGGCACAATAATAGCATCAAGATCATTACAAAATGCCCAGGTTTCAAGAAGAAAGAACATGGCAATTAACACTGTCTAATATATTCGAAACGATTTCGCTTTGTTTCAGGAAAAGTGTACATTAATTCGCATCAACGAGGAGTTTTCCGGAAGGAACGTTGGGGTGAATGTCATTGGCAATGTGAATGACTGTGCATTTTTTTGTTACAGCAACGACGAATGCCATTCGTTCGTGTTCAAACATGGCAAAGTTTGTTACCATTCATTTTCGTTTTGCGTAACAATTTGAGGGGTGTGGAAAGCAAACTCGATTGTCAGGCCTGTCAGAAATCTTCGAACAGGCATAATTAATAATTAAAGCGTAGAGTAAACGAAAACCGAATACTTGCAATGTGCACAAACGTACATATCCTTATCTCACTTCTTCTTGATTGGCAGTTCATGTGTGTGCACGAGAACCAGCCAGTGTCGTCAGAAACCAACTACTCCATCGTGCGCAGCTCGTCGGCTTGTGTAAAGGTTGCAATTTTGATTTTCAGCTCGGTTCACAGGTGTTTCGGCCCACTTACGTCATTTTCATACGGATGAGTGTAGTTCTTTTATTCACCTACAGTTGTGTTTACCGCAGCTAGAATGAATGAGATAATCGCAAACGCTATAAAACGGAAGAGATGGGAGCCAAAAGGGAGAGGAATGAGAGGAATGAGGAGCGATCTAGCAAATGTTAAACCACAATGGGTCCGAGTCCATTGTCGCAGTAGGTTTGCATTGCCTCCTAGAAGTATATAAAAACCATTCCGCGACCGCTCGTAGAGGACACGAAGTCACATACTTAGACACTCATTAAGAATTATTTTCTCGAGAAAATTCACGCATGGAATAGTTAGCTTTACCAATTTCCCATCATTCTTAACAGTGTACAACTCTCATAAGATTTCGATCTTCCAAGCTTTATGTGAACAGAAGCTACGGAGAAGAGTTGGAAGAGCTATGTAATTTTGGACGACACTGTATATACATTTCATTTCAGGGCACAGATTGTTATTTGTATGCGATTCCTGGCGATGAGCGAATTCCTGTGGAGGAAGCTTCTATCCGATTCAATGTCTTACACCACGCAACACCCTCGTGCGGAAATGTGAAGATTTGATAGTATCATTTGTGTGGTTGTTCTTGTGTAGTTTTTGAATTTCATACCGCATCGAAAATTTTCAGGTCACGTGGATGCTGTAGAAGAGAGATGTTGAAAAAATCCGGAGATCATTTCAATGGACCCATTCATTCCGAATTCGTGTCTCGTCGCTGAACCACACTATGTTGTTTTACAGTTTCGTACCACACTAGGTTTTGCTTATGGAATCATCGTTGTGCGAATAAAAATCAAGTTCACATTTCGCAACGCTACAATACACAGCTTCCTAGCACATAGTAAAAGACGGCTACATAATTAGCGAATATGTTAGTGGATGAGGATGCATTATGGTGAAGTTATTTGAATTTGAAACCAAAACTGCTGATTGGGACAGAACTTATGAATCAACCTAATAGAAACCTTCCAAGAGAGTATTTCATTGGGAAAAATTAACTGTGATATTTCCACATCTGGATTTAGAATTCTGTAAAGTAAACGGCAAAATAACCACGAGTCGCAAAAAGAGCTCCGGAAATATTCTTTTGCATTAACGCCAGTTCCACGCATCCAAAAAGCCATGAATTGTGCAGTTTTACGGAACAGGTCCAAAACAGCAAGCAATTTGTGCATTGGCAATGATGAGCGGTAGAAGTTGCTAGGGTTGGCTTCTCAAAACCCTCTCTTGGGAGAATTTTAGGGTTGAATTGATCCAGAGGAGGTGCGGGCTCAAGGTTATGCGACTTGTGATGGTTTTGAGGCCTATATCGGAAATGCTGGAGGTTCGCTCAAAATCTTACTAGCAGTTTTTGGAGCTCATGCATTGGGTAAACTAATACTTAATTTTGGTTCCTTTGTCTGACCTACAGGCATTTTTATGGCGTGCGAAGTATGGCGAAAGACATTGTTGTCATCCTGTACATATATAATTTTCATTTTAGATGCAGAATTGTGTGTTGTACAGGATTTCTGGCAATGTTCCAATTTCTGTGGAGAAACCTTCTATCCGATTCAATGTCTTACACCATGCAACACCTTCATGCAAAAATGTGAAGACTTGACAGTTTTATCTCTTGTGTAGTTTTTGAATTTCATACCACATCGAAAAACTTCGGGTCACGTGGCTACCGTAGAAGAGAGATGTTGAAAAAATCCGAAGATCATTTCAGTGGACCTTTTCATTCCAAGTCCGTGTCCCGACTACATATGTTGCATATGTCCAATTTGAAACCACATTAGATTTTGTTTATGAACTCCTCGTTGTGCGAATTCAGATGAAGTATGGTTGAATATGCCCAAGAATAATTACTGCTTTGAATTCTGATTGACTAAAACAAACATCAGTTTGCACATGTTCCCAATAAACAATGAGTTGCTTATGGTTTCCTTCTTAAAAATCTAGTTCACATTGCGCAACGCTACAATATGCAAAAGGTTCTGTGTTCGTCCTCCTACTCTGATAACTGTGCAGCACGAACGCAGCCCGTTTTTGAGATTTCCGTTTAAGTGACTGCCGATCGGAATGATATAAGTGACTCCGTAAAAATCTCCAGTGACTGCCGATCGGAATGATATAAGTGACTCCGTAAAAAACCACCAAAAACCCCTGTTTTCGATACCCAATTCTTGAGGAGCCAGTAGATGGAGTCGGGGGCGAGGCATAGGCTCCTTTTTATCAATTCACTATCGGAACCGCATTGTCTGAGGGTAATCTTGCTCATCTAAAGAGTTCCTCATCCACTTCACAGAATAGAAACTGCGTTTCGTGTATTGCCAACAAGGGAGCACATGGTGCGAGAACCCCTGCAATCTCGAGCTCGTTGGAGGGGCCAAGGCGTGATTACAAGGTTTCTGCATCCATCACTCCATTGCTGACAACACATGGAAGGGTGTTTTCACCATATTAAGAAGTGGATAAGGAACTCTTTTGATGGGTAAGGTTATCCTCAGAAAGTGCGCCCGAAGGTGAATTAATCAGAAGGGAAGATATTTTTATTTTATTTTTGCACTCGAAGGTGCGCCAAAAACATGAGTCCGTGATTTAAAAAAAAACACATTTTTTGATCACGGACTCATGTTTTTGGCGCACCTTCGATTGCAAAAACCGAATATGTGCTCAAAATATTTACTACCATACGAAACTATAGTACATACTATTCACTGCATTAATTCACAAAACACGGTCGAATGCTATGTATTGCACAGAAATCCTATTCTTCGATTACCAGTCAAGTTTGTCGAGCTGGATCTCGGTGCCGTCATTGTGACAGTATTGCTCATATCCACAATCAGAACACACGGAATAATAGGATACCACGAGTTCCTTCGGAGCTTTTGATTTCGAACCAGCTATGCTACCTACAAGTGATGCGGATTGTGGTGAGATACGGATTACCTGGGAAGAGCTTGGAAGAAAAATTATTCTTATATCATGTATAGTGTCCTATTCCTCTCTGTGTGAAAATTTGATCAAGCGGAGAAGGTCATACTCTTCAAATAACATTTCTCGTCCCCTTCGCAATCTCAGTTTACATCTTGAAATGACCAAACTTTCAGAAAAGTTGTTTGGAAAACTACTGATCACCTCCCTTATTGCATCGTTTCTAAACTGTGGTGCACCGAACTCGCGTAAAATTGGATAGGTTACACAGTTCCATTTCCTTGGTTCTGTGATCTTCGTTCTTCAGAGTACTATGATGTTTTTGTAGTTTTGATGAGAAGTACGACTTCATATACATAGAATCTACAAAGCAAGGAATGATTTATTTCTATGCGATCAATATGATTCGTTTACAAAAAGCGGAGAAACTGAAGATCAGTTCTCGAATCCTCTATTCTGTATCAGTTTCCTTTCGTATTCCGTTACCTTATTCCAAAGCTTTACAAAATGGCAATTATGTGGAAATTCGTAGCCTTTACAACCTGAATGGTTCATATTTCGCAAAAACTGATAAACTCTGCCCAATTCGTAGCTTCACCTACCCAAAACGTACTGTTTCCCTTTTTCGAGGAAAACGGAACATTTGTGGTCTATTTCGAGCCACTGAGGAGCACTGAGTTTGATGCCGTGATCAGAGTACCAATCGTACATCGACTGGAGGAAAAATATTATGTGTAAATATCAGTAAAGACAAATCCATGCTGGTGTCATGTGCCTGTTCGTGATCTTCTTTGCGCGGATTAAAAAGAAATAGTATAGCCCATAAACAGCAGATAGTTAAAGTTATCAAAGATGTCAAAGCACAACTTCGGCGCGGTGGACTGAAGGTGGTGTCGGAGAGACATGAATGACGAGAGATGCTCGTTTAATGCGCCAATTTCACTCCTCTGAAATACGATGCAGCATGGATAAACGTACACCGGTTCGTTGACAGGGGATGTTGTCAGGCAAGAGGATAGGAGGGGCTGCATTTCTCAGAAGGACAAACTAATAAAGTGGCCCAAACTTAAAGGCAGCACCCACGGAAATTTTCGACTTCAGGATCTGAGCATATTTCGTAGGTATCGAAGGTGCTTAACACTTTCTTAAACACAAAAGTTTACGTAGCATTGGAAAAACTGTTTTTAACCCATTGACAACAGTGTGGCTCACCGGTGAGCCGCGCTTTTTTGGTCGCGTGGGACCGTGCGGCTCACCGGTGAGCCACGCTCTTCTAATCAACTTCTGGACCGCATTTTCACGTTATTCCGCTACATTCTTACTCCTAATTGACGGAATACTTCTAAACAGTCCTCTGTAAGCTGTGCTTCGAGACATACCAACTTTTTGTTCCAAAATAGAGAGTGTAAAGGATGGATTTTTCGAAAAGGAGGTTAAATGGATTACATTTGATGGGCAATGAAGCTATAAAATCCATATGCAAGTCAAATTTTGTCGTACAAAAACAACTAACTATACCTTGCGCTCATTTCTTCGTTGAAGTGAAGGCCTGGAGGGGTATACTTTCCGGTATCTTTCCTAATAAAACAAGAAACATCTTAATCCAACTTCTTGCTACCTTAGGGTAGGGAAGATAAGGTTGAATGCTCCAATTTTTTGTACAGTGTGACGAGAAATCTTCCAAAACTAGATCCCTAATAGGCTTTCTGAAACTATCTGTTTTTGCTTTAGCATTGTTACAGTAATTCAGCGAAACCACGCGGCTGCGGCGCTGTCGAAAGGGGCGTTGGTCCCACGCGCCAGACACGCGAAAACGGGCGCGGTCGTCAATGGGTTAAAGCTCCATAATCAGGTAGCGTTCTACAGATATGGCCGAGTTTCGCGAGCCATGGATGAGACCCGGTATCCAAAGATCGATAAGGCAGTCTTTTTCGTCAGGCGGGTCTTAGAAAAATCAGCTATTTCTCATGAAATGCACCCCTCTCTGAACCGCAGCGAAAGGAATAATTAATGGAAAATTAGTAACAATTAGAAAAGATGTCATCTGAGAATCCAGACATTGTAGACTTCCCCAGGAGAGAAGAAATGGAAGAAAATTGAAAATTCGCTAGAAACTAGCGCTAACAAAAGTGAAACAACCATAGTTACTGTGAAAATTAACTGGAAACGACCGCAGCTACCAGAAACAAAAAAAATTGAAAGGATCACGGGAAACTACACAATTCTGAAAGCATGACAAGGAAATTCCTTCGAAAAGGACAACGTTTGACAAAGAGATCAGCTGGTAATCGATCTCTTCCGCGCTCCAAAAAGACTTCGATGATTTTCATTGATGTTTTCATTGATGTTTTTCAAAACTTTCGGAACGTTCGCAACAAAATTTTCCGTGGGTGCTGCCTTTAAGGAGCTCCGTGGGTGCTCGTACAAAGTTGCGATGGAATGCATGAACCACATAGTGGACAGAACGCTAAAGGCTAGATGTTACGGAATTGAATTGCACTGGCCCATGCGCTAGTATACTCACGACGATGCAGCGAGACAAGGCAGCAGTTCAGAAAATGGTTTTTATCCCTGTATAGGGCTAGTCTTATAAAGCGACAATACAGAGTACAATTGGGAATCAGGTACTCATTGAATGTTTCAAGAATAAAAACTAACAAGCATATGCTGTTGTTCACAAACATTACGGTCATAAATCGTCGAGAACATCACCAGAGAAGATTTTCGGGCCCCATATACCCCATATATGCAGATTGGATGAGTGTGGCCGCAGTCACATACCTTTTGGAGTTTCTCATAACCGGATTACACATTAACCTGACCTCGGAACATCGTGCGCTATTTTTTGACATATGGTTTCAGAGTAGTTGTAGCATAGACAGACGCGCACGAACTTATCAGACATTCGAACGTTTGAACCGCGAGCGAAGTCGCCCAGTTTTAGCCGATGCAGGCTTATAGCAGGTAGTCGCAGGTGGACCAACTATAGTTGCTGAGTATACGAGTGAAGGAGCAAACGTTGCTGTAAGCACGCATGGAGCACCGAATATGTACGGTTTTCTTGCTCCTTGTTTTTTTTTTCTTGCTACGTGACTCACTGCCTCAGCGAGGTGCGTATAAGCCGGCAGACGGGCTCGAACCATCAGTCTTTTCTTCGAAGGCCCGGCTGAAACCGTGGCCACCATGGTGTAACAAGTGGTCAGACGAGATGCATGAGATGCGGTCGCGTGCGGACGCGGGGCGAATGCAAAAATCCACCGCGCTGCAACGGCAGAGCTCGCCGAGCTAGCGCATGCACGCAGCTCACGGGGAAGTGGCACTCCGCAAGAAATTGGCCCGCCAACTCCACCTACGTACTTTTGCGTTTGTCGTGCCGATAGATTTCATGGCCATAGAAACGGTTTTGGCTGCGGTTCAAACGCACGAATATCTGAAATTCCGGGCGAGTGCGCGGATTCCAGCGAGCGGGGAGGTTATCTGCAAGAATGTGAGGAGGACTCACCTGAGTACGCAGATATAACAAATCATTGGTGAACACAAAAATATGCTCCTTTCTTTATGCTTACATTTGGAGAGAAGATACATACCCGAAGAATCTTCTTATACTTCAAGTGGAACGAATAATATCCGCTACTTCCACCGCTGACTGATCCTTTTCCTTTCGATTCACCCGACAACACTTCAACTATCGCCGCTGAAGAAAGTAGGAATCATCTACGATTTAAACACTGAAACAGAGTTTTTTCTGAGAGTACCACGCACTTATCCCAGTTTTACCGTCGAACTCTATTGTTTAAATTTACCGTAGTTATACTCAAGGAAATCACGCGATGCCAGGTGCTGCTAACGCAACGTTGTGCGAAATTGGAGGGATCTAACGTCTCTTTTCACTAGAAGAGAGTTTCGGGTTGGGGGCTTTGCGAACTGAACTTTCCCTACTTTTCTATGCAAAAGTTTTCTTGTGAAATCAGTCTGTCTGAACAATGAAGTAATGACTTGATCGTATACGCTCATGCGGAAAAGTTGAGCGGGCAGGCGTATTTCTTCATCTTCAGACATTCGCTGGATTGGAATTTCCAATTTGGAACCACATGTCACCTGCGCTCCAATCCCAAGAATGGGCGGTTTTTGGGCGCCTTCCACTTGCTCTTTGGCTGTCATCCACCTATTTTCAGTTGCCATTACATTGCTTTCTAGCTCACGATCAGCAAACGAATGGCAACTGAATATCAAGCGAATAGCAGTCACGGCAGCGTAAGAGCTGTCACTCGGCGAGTAAAACGGCGCCCGAAGACCGCCCATTTTTGGAATTGGAGCACAGGCGAAGTGGCGCTCCAATCCAGCGAATGTTTTAGTGTTTAATAACGATAAAAATAAGTAATTAAAACAAATCAATGCACAAATCTTATCTATTTAGTACAGTATTCAGGCAGATGCCAGACTTCCGAACTTTCCTATTTGCGCCAAGGGCATGACTACGATTTTTGATTTTCGTGAATACTTGGCGGCACACTCTGTACTGCCGGATGCAAATCATTCGAATTTTCATACTGTGAGTTTTCTCGCATTCTCCTACATTCCGTAAGTTGAAGGGCACCCTTTTGCGATCGATGAGTGAGTGAGCTAGCGTCCGGTAGGTCGGACGGTTGTAGCAAGGCGGATTTTTGCAACTGTACCGCCTTCGCACGCGAGCGTATCCCACATCTTGCCGGCCGGTTTCGCTGAGCCACGATTTCAACCGAGCCCAGTCGGCCAAACAAGTCCCGTAGAACTCATGTATTCACCGATGCCGAGCTATTTTATCATCTTATACTAGCTTTCTCAGAAATCCCCTCCTCACTCTGCACCGCCCGTCAGCTGAGCCACGTCGCACCACGTAGATGACGCGGTTCAGCAGATGGGCTGTGCCGTGTGAGGCAAGGATTTTTGAGAGCGGCTGTATGTACTACGTTGCCTCGCCTGGTCTCTTGAAATTTTGCAAGGCGACACTCTCTACACTGCTACGAACTTTGCTTCGAGCTTATTCATGTCTTATCTTCATTACAGTGAACTTACCAAAGGCTGCCTCATTGACATCGTCTGTTGTTATACTGGACGTGTGCGGACAGTTTTGTTGCCCATATGTACTCCATGCCTCCGTGCCACAAAAAATTAATAGAACGATTAGTGCTCGCATTCTGTTTTGTCTCTCCACTGAAGTAGAGAAATACTGCTTCCCATTCAATTCCATAAGCGGAATGATGAGAGCTACAAAATAATGTGAGAATGGCTCGAATGCCTCAATGACGGTGGTGCAATAGAAAAGTGTACAGCGACGATTTAATGAATAGTAGAAAAGAATGTGCTTCAAAAGTGAGGAACTGAGTGTGATCTAAACTGATCTAATCCTATTTTCCATTGACATTCTACGTTTCATTTCTTTTCTATTTCAACAAGATTGAATTGCAAATGTTTGCAAAAACATGACCAAGAGCTGAGAGAATGCTTTATTTTCTATGTGCAGCGGGCAAGGTGTCCCACATGACACTCTAGAACCCATCCCCCTATCTTTGAAAATATCAATTACAATCGGTCTGCAGTATTAGAGAGTTGGAGGAAAGAAACTGTGAGGAGCACGTCAAGGAATACAGAAAAATCGTTAAAAAGCACCGTGGAAGCCATTGTTGATAGACTACTGCCATAAAGTGTTATGCTGAGCCCATGGCACCTGGGAAGAGAAGGAATGAATGGAAATTGCTGGACACATCAGGTTTATAAATGGTTCGTGTAGACAGGGTGATCAATATTTACAAGGGGTCAATCCAACTTTATACCTAATTATCCTATGAATCTAGGATAAAAAAATATATGCAGCACAGAGCAAGCTAGAACGTGTACGACTTGTCAGAAGCCCGGAGATGCTTCTGACAAGTCGTGCACGTTCCAGCTTGTTGCAATATTCATTTCTCGGTAAATTTCATGTACGGTCCGTTCGACTCGCCATGGCGCTGATCGCCATACGCCTCTGCCACGTGGAGGGCGATCATCGTCTCGAGGGTGATGTGCGATGATCGCACCGGACACTTTACTACGGGCCCATATTCCACAGTCGTCGCGACTATAGGTATGAAGTGTTCTATAACACAAGAAGGTGGTCAAGATGGAAGTAAGGACGAGAGAAGTACGCATCTCAGCTACTGTATAGTCCATTAACGAAATAGATTTAAACGGATTTTTGAGGAAAGGTATGAATTCGTTCAAACAACTGCCATTTGGTGTAATGCGGCATATTGTAACATGACAGCAAAAGTGGCCCTACTGATATTATGAAGACGTTGCAGGCCTTTCAGATGTTCCAGTTTCGAGCTGTCGTGAAGCCTCATGTAGAAGTATCTTACGCAATGTGAACAGCAGGAACTCCAAATAAATGGTAGAAAAGCATACAGGAAGTTATTGCTGAACGGCTACTTCTACGAAATCTTCAAGTGTTGTTACACAGGGTCCCTGGCATCTCGGAAGAAAAGAAACGGATTGCTGGACGTATCACATACCAGGTTTATATACAATATGGACACTCAGGGCCAATCAATATCTTTCCAGTTCAACATTAGTTAACATGGCCTTTGAATATCCCTATTATGACCTTTGAGTCCAGACTACTAGAAAATCAGTGAAAATAATTGAATTCCCCGGATGACTAATCGGCTTGGACACAAGTTCCGGGAGATTTCCCCATTTTTTAATTTGTCAACCTGGCGCAAAATCAATGTTTCCATACAAAGTGAACACCATCAGCATCCACGTGATGTTGCCAACCCGATTCTAGTGAAATTATTCTAGACACATGGAAATGAACAGGTTTGGCCATTAGAAAGAGGAGCATATCGTTCTATCCTAAGACCTGGTGGTTAAAGGCCTTGAGGGCATCTCAACAATACCCGTACTAAGTTTGTTAGAAAAGGACATTCGAAACGCGGATTTGCATTCTTTTAGTTCCATGAATATGTATAACTCACCGCAATGAAGATGGGGACCCGGTGCCAAGCCAGGGGACAAGAACCAGAGCGGAATGGGCCAGCATAATTCATGGAACCAGCTTCGAATTTCGATCTTGAACCTGTCTTGCAGGTCTTGCTGTCCTCCTCGAGCATGTCGCTCACCACAATTCGTTAGTTGCGATGCACGGCTATATCACAGCAGAATAAAAAAAACTCTCAATTTTCTATGCTCAAATCTAAATTCGGCCTGACGCTTACTTTGATGTATGAATCGCCTCGTTGCAGCGAGTTATAGCCCTGGAATAAAAAGAACACAAATCTGCGTTCCGAACGTTCATTTAAAAAAAAAAACTAAATGCAGATATTGTATGTCCCCGACAGTGAAAAGTCCGAGTATTGTGTCAATTTTTTTAAAACTCAAAGCAAAAAAATTGCTAGATTCTGCCATTCTGTTCCGTTAGAAGACGATAGAGCTGGACGAAGTCGATAACGCTGCCTTTACCATCGCCTATTTTCTTAATGGATTCACAAATTTATAAATTCTTTTGCAGCTTGGAAAGCTACAAAAAAGAAGAAATAAGAAGGATGGCGATTGTTCACTCAGTCAGAGTGGCCATCATCTATTAATTGCTGATGTCTCAAACAACCCAATCGTCGTAGGAATGTTATGATAATGACCGGATTCCTTTATGACAAACTTACCAAACATAAAAATTATCCTGGATGCAGCCTTCTAAAGTTTCACAGTGGACAGCAAAGCCGTAGACAGTTGAATGGGTGGCGATCTGTTCAAATCCTATACAGATCCAGGGAATACGAAGGGGAGGTCAGAGCCAGGAGGATCGATTCTGTCTACCAGTGATTGTATCATTTTCAATGGTTCTTCCTCCCCAATTTCAAGTGAGTATGAGAAAACTGAGATTATTGTTTGCGCATCTGAAAGTTTCGTTGTGAGCGACTCCTATTGCCAACTAAGGAAGAATCAGTATTTCCTTTCTCAAGGTGAAGCTGGGGTTTGACCGACTTCTGTAAGCATCGACACTAGTCTCGGATCCAGCTATGCGTCCTCTTCCTCACCAATTTCCTTCAAGTAGCGCAGCGCGTTCCGCAGCATTCGTGGTGCTAAATTGATACTGTGCTCCTTCTAAACTCAGTAACGATACTAGTGGTCGTCTTTTCGTCGATACTCTGAATACAGTAAATACGTCAACCAATATGTATTACCTGAATTATATTGTTCGGTTGGGCAATAAATTTGTGCGGTTTTTTTTCATCTTAATTTTTTTACTAGGAATTAAACTTTGTTCGATTGCGTATAAGTAACCATTTTGAAGCCCTCGGCTTACTCTTCTTCGTCTAGGACGACAACCTTCGACCACTCTTATTGTTGTACTTCAATCGTGGACCGAATGCAACTCAAAAAGCAACAAATATCAAAGACATGTAAAGAGAAGCCATTGCTGCCGAAAAGACGGCGCAGGAATGGATGTCCGCCTCTTAAAGGCAGCACCCACGGAAATTTTCGACTTTATGATCTTTGCATATATCGAGGGTGCCGAGGGTGCTGATTACTTTCTTGAATACGATACTTTCCATTACCATTACAAGTACTACTTTCGTGAGTTTGTAATCAGGATAAGTCCAAGAGTGGTGGTCGAGTTGCGCGAACCGTGGGATGAGGACCGATAGCGAAAGATCGATAACGATGTCTTTGTCACCAAGCGGATTTTGCCAAAATCAGTTATTATTTGTGAATTGCGGCCTCTCCGCATCGTTGCAAAAGAAATAACCTCTGGGAAATTCACACCAATTAACAAAGGGGTCTCTCAAGAACCAAAACATAAAGTTCCCTAACCGAAAAGGAATTAGAGAAAACTAGAATTTCGTTGGAAAATGCCATTATTAGCAGTCAAACAACCGTGAAATGCTAATGCAGAAGGATCTCACTCACTATGAAAAAAAAAAACGAGAAATGAGGGAAATTGGATTAGTTCCCGGAGCAATACGAGAGAATTCACTAGAGAAGGGCGATGATTCGGCGAATAGATCAGCGGGAAATCGATCTTTCCCGCGCCCAAGAAGATTTCGGTGCTTTGATGCAACTGAATGCAACCGAGAAAACACGTACAATCAGCTGAGAAACAAGTCCGTCTAAACCTAGGCGATGGTATTGTAAATAGGTTCAGGAACACTCGCAGTGCTGCTTGTACGGCGAAAGTACTCCTCAAGTTCAGGGTTTTTCAAAACTGTCAAAATCTTCGGAACGAATTTTTCCGTGGGTGCTGCCTTCAAAGGCAGTGTGTCAGGTCGTTTTGGGTATCGAAATGTCAACGGAATCCAATTCTTCTCGACGCGCTGGTTCCAGTGATATACTTGAAATCCGAAAAAACGGTCAAAACCCCTATTTTTGAGGCAACATGTAATCTTGACATGGACGAGTTTCTCTGACCGCAAACAAGAAGGAAGCGACGAGAAATTGAGATTGTTTATCGAAATGAACTTCTCGGCAGCAGCTATTACAGGCAGAACAAGTATTTCCGTGTTGGAAAACCCGTATTTTCCCGTATTTTTCGGGGTTCTCGACGTCTTTCTGGAATTTAAAGTACATTCATGTGCCGCCCAAACATGTCCAGCTGATGTGGGGTTGTGACGAGATGATACACTGCCTTTAAAGTTGAGTTTGAAGAAGAGTGAGACGTGAACGGTCTTGTTCCAGGGTTTCTAGATGTAAAGGAGAATCACTAAGAATAGTAATTATCAGCATTCCCTAAGTTGAAATGATTTAGTTTACGAACAAAAAACTTCGAAGTGCTCAGTACGAGGTGCCCTTTCGCATTGGGAAGGCGCGTCCCCTTCAGGAAACTTCCACCAAAACGATATCTTGCATGCTAGAAAAAGAGGTAATTCTTTCATACAACCTCTACAAGCCTTAAGAAGTCCCTAGCTATTTGTTTGGTTCAATTTTGTGAGCAATTTCTAGAGTGTGACTCCGAATTTGCAGCTGAGAGTCACAAATTGGGTAGTTACAAACAATGTGGTCCACTTAAATCGCTGCTAAACAGCTATCTAGGTGAGCGTTAGCGTGTTTTGCTTTTTTTCTTGCTTCATTTTTGGATTTGTTATCCTGTTGAGTTAGAAATTTTGGACTGATTGGGCGTTTGGGAGAACATATTGTACTTGGTTTTGACTTTTCCAGGCTCTGACGAAGGCGACGACGCTGAAACGTTAGCCGGAATAAAGAGCTGTTGTTTGCTCAAGCTACTTCGACACAACTGATATTCGCTATGCCATAATTCGAAGAAAGTCGAACATTCACACTGTTACTGGACAAAACAAATTCACGAGCGAATTGCCGTTAAACTCTGGAGTCTGACCGGAACTTCTGCACTCACTCAACAAGTATAAGGCCTATACATGCACCCTGTAAGTACACACATGGGATCAGTGATCAAGTATCTGCGTCACGTTTTGAGTAGGTAGGTATTTCATGCTTCACATTACAAGGAAGTCTTGTGTTTGATCTTCATTTCTAGATTCTATTTAGCGCTTTTTTTCAAGCAGAAAAGAACGCTTCTGAGGAAAACTAGTTAGTATTAGAATATATTGTATTATGAATCAGCTGATGTGATAGAGTAGAATTCGTGGTAGGATTTCAGCCAATATGTAGAGCTCATGCTCCTATTATCAGGTGTGCTACTTGTGTAAGTATGATCTCAACTAATGAACCACGTGCAATGCCAAAGAATTAATTCAATAGAGCCATCATGTTTAGGTGCCTGCTTGCCGAATAATGACCGAAGCACGTATAGTGAAGTGAAGTACCGAAGTACGCACGATGAACTCCATTACTTTCAACTTTGAGCGGATAAACAGAGAGCGGAAATCACCGTGTCACAGAGATCCAGAAAGCTGTACCAAGGTGGGGGTCACTGCATTGCGTGCATCTCAACAACTCTAAGGCGCGCGCAAAAGTTCTGGGGCATTTGGTGCTACATAGTTCAGTGTTTAAGATTGTTTTGCTCCTTACGGTTACGACATCCAACACTGGTAGCCTGGAACATCTGCTACTCACCCCATTTTTGACTCGGTTCTATGTCACAGCGTTCTGTGTTCTAGGTACACAACTAATGCTATGTGCTGTTAGCAAATTTGTGATATTTTGCTTCATAAGTTGAAATCCAGACGATCGGTAAGGGAAGCGACTCATAGCATCAATAATGCGTTTTGGGAGACATCCGCTCCAAAATGCCAGGAGCCTGTCGGCTCTCATGAGTTTTAAGTGGAGATAAGACCTTGGAAAACGCTACATGAACGCAACGCGAATTCGGCTCTCACAGGGGCTCCCGTAAGAAGGAGTTTGAATCAGCCCCAATGCGAAGTGAGCAGGGTTATTACGGAGAATTTATCCGACTACGTCATGTCATTGAAAGGGATCAGTTAGGAAAGGGATACGAGTAGATGAATTTTGTGTGAGCTGAACGAAGAACATCAAGATCAACACCTGCAAGTCTGAATATATTTGATCCCCAGATATTCTATCAGATTGTTTCTCAAGTGCATCGTTATTGTTAATGGAAAAAGGGTTATGGGGACAATAAGAGAAGATCGTTCTAGGGTGTAGTCCCCAAGTGCCTACCGAGAAACTGGACAAACCATCGCTACACCTTTGGAAATTTCTCTGACATTTTTAGGTCAGGTACTTGAGTTATCCACAACGACACTTTCCACATCTTTTTACACGGTTGCACAATAATAGTCGAGTGCTAAACTCTCTTGCAGAAAGTAATGGAGAAAAAGCTCTCAATTGTAAGGCCAGCACAGGCGAACTTATGTGTTCAACTGCTGCTTCGGGATAACCCATACCAGCATGTCCAAATGTTGCTTACGTTGCTTACGCGAACGGATTCTCGTCCATTGCGGGCGCAGTTCGCAACCATGCCATTTTTCTCTATCTTGCGCAAGTCGCGTCCACGTTCTTCCGATTTGCCTCCATAATGGGTCTATCCATCGCAGGGGTGGTCTCCCAGTTGGACGTTTTGTACGTGGGTACCAATGCAAAAGTCGCTGTCTAGCGATTGTCTTTCATTCTGGCGACGTGCCCTGCCCACGATTTTTTCCTCTTGTAAAGCAAATTAATAATTTCGTGAAGCTGACTTATTTCTCTTATTTCTTCATTCTTCTTCTTATGTTCCAACCTGCTTATTCCCAGCATTTGCCTTTCCATTGCTCTTTGCGTTACTTGCAGGCTTCGTTCCTCTGCTTTTGTCAAGTTCCAGGTTTCACATCCGTGAAGTAATGCAGGAAGCACGCTGCTGTGGAATAATTGGCTCTTGGTCCGTGCTGGTATGTCCGTGTATTTGAGGAGAACATCTATTTTCGAAAACGCAGTCCATCCTGCTTGCCTTCGTCGCGAGAGCTCCAGTCGCAGATCGTTGTCCATCCTGATTGCTTGCCCGAGGCAAACTTAATGTTCGACTCGCTCGACAAGCTGGTTGTTCAGTTTGATTTCGAAATCATCACAATGAGCGTTCTTCATCCACTTCGTTTTCCCAGGATGGATCTTCAACCCGATTCTCTCGGTGAGGTGGCACATTTCATTGAGAAGACTTCGCAGGGTCTCCGGTTTACTTGCTACAAGCACCACATCATCGGCAAACAGTAGCATTTGTAGTGTTTCTCCATCTACTTCAAAACCGTCTTTCTCAGCAACTTGTCTCATAACTGATTCCAGCGCACACGTAAATGCTTTCGGGGAGCAGATGTCGCCCTGTTTTACCCCTCTTTGCATAGAGATCTTCAGAGGCCTTTCAAAGAGGGTGATTTCAGTGTGGGACTCCCTCATTGTCTCCTGTATAATCCTCACATATGCTGCTTCTACTCCTTAGTCAGTCATTGCCCTAAGGACAGCACTGTGTTCTACCGAATCAAATGCCTTCTCGAAGTCTACGAACAAGAGACATAGCGGAAGTTTGTATTCTCTGCATCGCTCCGTTAGTTGCGAGATAGCGAATATATGGTCGATGAAGGAAAAACGTCTACGAAATCCTGCTTGCACTCTCGGCATGTTATTATCCAGAGTGCGCTCCATACGTGCGTGGATGACTCCCATGAAGATTTTGTACAGGTGAGACAATAACGTTATCGGCCTGTAATTTCGAATATCTTCTCTGTCACCTTTCTTCGGTATTAGTACGGTTCTGGCGTGCTTCCAGTGCTCTGGTATTCTTCCTGTGTTGATGCATTTCGTGAATCTGATGCTGAGAGCCTTAGCTAGGACCTCTCCACCTGCTTTGATTTCCTCTGCTCTTGTTTCAACAGGACCCACTGCTTTGCCGAGTTTTATTTGCCGCACTGCCTTCTCGATAGCCGCGCTGAGGACCTGTGGTACAGGTTCGACTTGGTCAATGGAAGGAGGAGCAATGTTTTTTTTGTCGAGGCGAATAGCGCATTAAAGTAATTTTGACAAATCTCTTCCATTTCTTCCCTTACAGTTGTTCTCCTGCTCTGCTCATTCAGTAGTGCTGTGGGCATCTTCCGGCATACTTGGACTTCTCTCTAAGCCTTTTTCAGACTCGCTCTATCCTCCGCTGCTTTCTGGAGCCGTTCTTTCCGGAAGTTTTCATAATCGTCCGCCATCCATCGTCTTAACTCCTTGCACAATATTTTGTATTCAAGACCAGTGTTCCCAGCATTAGCCAGTTTCCGTCTTTCTGAGAGCATCTGTAGAGTTGCCTCGGTTAGTCTTTTTCTGCACTGACCTTCTCTCTTAACAGTAGCAAGGCTTCTGCACTTTTGAAGCTTTTCAAGTATACTATCGTAGGCCCCATCAATGTCTTCAACGTACATGCTCCAACGTACATGCTCCACCGCCTGAGTGAAAAGTGCTTCACTGAATTGTTGAGGTTTCCGGCGTTGACTTGCCCTGGCCAATCTTCGGCTTTCTTCCCTGAGATCAACTACAATTTTTGCTCTGATGAGTCTGTGATCCGAATGTACGCAAACTTTAGATTCCGCTATGACTGACACATCTTTCACGATTCTCTTCTTATCACAAAGCACGAAGTCGATCTCATTCCTAGTTCTGTCATTCGGCGCACGCCATGTCCACCGCCTGCCAGGTCTTTTCTGGAAAAACGTGTTCACGACGTATAACTTCGTACATTCGGCGAAGTCTGCAAGCCTTTGGCCTCTTTCATTTCTAGCTCCGTATCCAAATTTTCCTATAAAGGTGTCTTCGCTATATCCACTTCCTAATTTAGCATTGAAGTCGCCCAGCACAACTGTATAAGTGGATTTCTGTCTGAGATGACGATGGAGTTCTTCATAGAATTCTTCGATTTCATCATCACTGGCAGCCGACGTGGGCGCATACACTGCGACGACCTTCATAGCAGATGATTTACCGATCCTGAGCTTCAAAATAGCAAGTCGGTGAGAAACAATTTCCATCGAGATTATTCGACTCGTTACGGTCGGTAACACGATGAAGCCGACACCGCCAACACCATTCTTCGCTGCACCAAGCGTCACTTCCCACCCACCATTCCATTTCACAGACATATCTTTTCTCCGCCTTGTTTCGCACACTGTTACAATGTCAATCTTGATGTTGTGCAGCTCGTCGAACAAAAAGCTCAGTGCTGTTTCAGAGTTCAGAGTCCTCACGTTGTATGTTCCAAGGTTCATAAACATGGAACGGCGACGGCTAACTGCTGCGAGATTCTTCGCACCCCCCTGCCCCTAGGGCGTTCCGGCCATCATTATAGCGAGAGGGGCTACGCAGGACTGGGGGCCATTCATTTAAGGAACTGTGCAAAATAGGCCATTTATGCTTCGAAATTCTATCCTAGCCTGTATCACTCCATTAACCTTTTCCAAGAGACTACCATTTTTCCAAGCCTCTACACCTCTATATCCGCTGCAAAACCCTTCATGAACAGGCCCCACTTGGAAAGGACATGTGCCGCTTTTTTGTGCTTGAACTTCTTGAATTTCAGGGTTCTGGGAAAACCTTTTCTATGCCGTATTGGCCACCTTACAAGGATGTGAAAGCCTTTTTTATTTCAATGGAATAATTGCCCTTGAGCCGAGTCATGGTGTTTTTGAAAAAAATGTGCATCGAAACTTTTGCACGCACCTAGTAGTGGCTCCTGTACGAGTTGGTATTCCTATGTTATGCGCTTTTGGAGCTTTTTCAATGAGCACTCTGACTCAGGTATAATATGTACAGCGCTGTTCCTGTGTGTGCTTTCCCTTTTCTTAGGAACGATGTAAAGCTAATCTTTACTCAGCACTACGTCTTTTGCGGCACTAGTTATAAAGAAAATAATAGTACCAGCCTGCTTTCAAGGTAGAGTAAAAGAGTTGCGTCACACTGTGAAGACCTAAAATTTACGTAGCACAGGCTGCGCCATAGTTATAGCGAAAAGATGTACAAATTGCCTACAGCAAAAATGTACCAATTTCGAGATAGCGACAATGGAACAATATTTATCAGTCGATTGTGAACCAAAAGCCAACAATAGAATTTGCAAATATCCCCGCTGGCATCGACACAGCCCTTGAGGCTCTTCGGAAAAGCATCGACTGTGGCACGCAGGTGTGCCGCGTCGAGCTCGTCCTACGCCTTCTGGAGAGCTCTCTTCGAAGTGTCCACAAAGCGGCGAAGTTTTGAACAGGCTTCTGCTTTTAAAATCAAACAGGCGCTGTAGTCAGTCAGATTCAAGTCAGGAGAGTTGGCTGGCGTCTCGTCAAAGCAGATGAAATCGGAAAAATTAGCTTTGCACCACTTCTTCCACTTTCTTGCTTTGTGACCGCGGACTATGTCTTGGGAACAAGAGCGGTTTCCGAAGTGAGCATTAGCTCAGAGCCCAGCTTGCGAAAGATTCTCCTCATCGAAGCCTACTTTGTGCCAATTTCTCGAAAAGTCCGGCGGAGCTAGAGCACCGGGTTCCTGCGCATTCTCTCCCGTACCTCTCTGAGATTGCAGGCAGTGGTCATAGATGCATGTATTCCCTGCCCAATTCGATCATCCTCGGTTCCAAGGTCCTTGTATTGTCTATTGGATCCATAGATAACACTTGAATGCAATCTAAGATGCTGGCGAATCTTGCGTGCCGAAACACCTCGGAGATGAAATTCTGTAATGAGCGGTGGCAGGAGAGCTTGAGCATCCCAAAAATGCTACATTTTCATGCTTGAATAATATAAGCATGAACGAATTGAGACATTAAAACAAGGAACGCACAGTATAAACCAGAGGTTCCCAACAGGAAGCCAAATTGTCCGCTCATATGCTTTTGCTATAATTTTGGCGCACCCTGTACATACATACGTATGGTATATAAATACAAAATAAGTATAGATTTTTGTGCTGGAAGTCAAGAGAAAATGACACGATGGTTTTCAAGGAAACATTACATCTAAGGTTGTATTTATTTTATTTATTTTCTACGTTGTATTTTCTACGCACAACAGTTTAAAGGCAGCACCCACGGAAATTTACGTACCCGAGATTTTGATGGTTTTGGACAGCTAGCAATTGTGTCATCAATTCTACGAAAGATATGGTAGAATTGTGCTATCCCGGAGCCTCATGTGCTATAGTGGCTTCTTTGTGTCTTTATACAGTAGCGGTCAATATGATATGATCAGAGGCACTGTCGAAGACAGAATCTCAAACTATAACTCAACTATGGATTGAGCTATTCAGATGAAATTTGAGGATATAGTGAGGATTGAAGTGTTCTTTCTTTCCGCTGCTTGCCATTGGCATAAACTGCTTCCAAGCAGAGCTACCGCGTTCCAGGTACAAATACACCGCTATATTAACATCATGGTTTTTCGACTCTTTCGCGACACCTTAGCTCCGGAAGAAATTTTTCTAAATCGTATTGTAAGCGAGCAATTTGATATATAAGTTGCGTTCTATGGTTCTCCTGTTTACACAAAAAAGTGGGTCTATGAAAAAGTCGTATAAAAGTGAGAAAAGAGAATTTTCTACAATTTAAAGGAAAAACATCGATCCCGAACGGGAAAATTTCCATGATATTCGCTGCTGGCAACTGTTCTGATGCTCGAATAAAAATTGTATTGCAGTTCATATTCTTGAGATATAACTCAACCCAGTTTTTGGTGATTTCGATCAATTAATTTAGTGCTCCCGTTTGAGCAGCAAAGGAAGCGTTGCAATAGCAATGTGGTGGAAATAATAGACAAATATGTACCCAATCTGTACCAACTCTTCCTTTCTCCCAGTAGTCAATAGCTGGAATGCTATATAAAATCTACGAAACCCGACAAAGTTAATGTTTGAGCTCAATAATCCACGTTAATTGAGCCTGTGCCAATGCTAAGTTGCCACTGGAAAGTGCCCATGGAGTTTCAATACATACTCAAATTTTGGTTAGATAGCTTAACCCAGAGGCGAGTTATAGCAGAAGATTCCCTAGACAAAATGGCTCTGATCATATCATATTGGCCGCTACTGTAGATGTAGACTCCCGTAGGTGATTACTTATTGGCGGCGAGCTTTCGGTGCTCTAACACCTTCTTCAGGCTTACAATATAATTCAACATGTCTACTAGCATTCTTGTTAACAATGACAATATGGTTGAGTAGTCTAGTAAACTGACCGGGCTTGGCAGCAACGATGACAAACAGCACAACAAAAAGTCACAACACGAATGAGAACTACAGAGAGAGCGACATAAGCGACAAAATCACAATCACGACCGCTCTACGTGATAAGCCTTACAGTATCCAAAAGCTCATCTCTGTTGTTTATCTTGGACATGATACGCTTTATCGCCAGAGCTTCGAGTAGCTTCTTTTCCAAAGTGTTTTCTAGTGAGCGGTGCAGAACTGTGACTTCGAGTATAGGCGGATCTTCCCTCGTGTGGCGTAATGTTCGACGGTGCGAGAAACTACTTTTTGGATACGAAGCGGGATCTCTCAGCGCTCGTATATGTTCGTCGATTCGAGCGTAGAGATGTCTTGCTGTCTCTCCAACGTACTTTTCACCGCATCCTTCACACGTTAGCATGTATACCGTTCCTCGCAATTGACATATTATACATTAAATATGTCATTTTGGGATGCTCAAGCTCTCCTGCCACCGCTATTCAATCATAGAATTTCATCGCCAAGGCGTTTCGGCACGCAAGATTCACCAGCATCTTAGATTGCATTCAAGTGTTATCTATGGATCCTATAGATTATTATCTTTAATTTATTTAATTAATTTAAATTTTAAAATTCTACGAAAGTTGCACCGTTGTAGCTGTTAGCATTCGCAAGAAATGAGATGCTAGACGTATTTCAGTGGGATGAGTTGTAGCATGAAAGGAATGGGTGTTTTTGTTTATAATCTCCCCCTTTCTTTACGACAAATTTGCTTCCACTTCGATCTCCCTTCAATTCAAGATCGAGCAACTCGGCCATCTTTTGCAAACGGGCTGAAGTGGTAACAATGAAAATCGGCTTTTTCGAAGGTTTTTCCAAAATCGATCCCTATTTTAGTCTTCGCTACATTGCCAAATTTAGGAAAACAGTAAAATGTGAGAGGGCAGAATTTTCGTAGATGCTTCCTTCAAGAGACCTTACGATTAGATGTCTGTTTAGTTTGCTTTTACCTCCACCTATAGCGAACCATCGCTGTTGCGTATAGTAAAGCGTGATGTGTGAAATTCTATCTCAAACTCGAAAAAATCCGTGACCTTTGAATCTGAGATGGTGATAACTTTGATTTTATTACGTGCGTCCCGGAGCAGCATGTGGTAGTTCACAGTTTAAAATCGCTTTGTTCCTTCTCTTGTGGTTGCGATATTCTACAACCGTTTCATATATACTGATAGCCTTAATCATGTGTTACCCACACAACTATCGGCTCGAATCTATACCACACTGTTGCTGTGTTTTAGGTATGAAACTAGGGCTATGTGCAGCTATCAAGTTCGTTGGATTTTCTTCATTTAACTCAAATAGGTATGACCAGCAAGGGAAGCGACCCATTGCATTTATGCTGTGTTTATGTAGAGTACCACCCCCAAAGTATCTGGGGCTCATGGATTCTTAAGAGCCCAACAGGAGATGAGACCGTAGAAAATGCTCCATGAGCACAGCGTCAACCCTATCTTTATGAAGGTATCCGGAAAGGGCAGGCAGAGTCAGACCTAATACAAAATGAGCGGCACATAGCTGGGAAATCAGCCAAGCCTGAGGGAAAAATGAATAGATGGAGCGCTAAATGCTAAATGGTTTACTGCTCTATAGCGTAGGGCCCTCTAGCGTGCGAGGGAACTCAGTAAACGGAAAATGGGCTTCAATGATGCGTTATGAGTTTCCTTTTGAGAAAAATTAGCTGGGCATAAAGTGTGGTCGGAATATGAGCGAAATAAATGCGAACGAAGCAATCATAAGGAAAAATCTGGAAACCCGGCGTCAACCGGACGGTCAGACTGGTTATATTTAGTATTTAGTAATTTAGTATTTATTAACATATATTTATAATTACTAGCGCACCATGGGACGCTTGAAGGTGGGGTGGGGCAGCCACTTGAAGTACGTGCAAAGTATTCACATTTTCGGGGTTTCCAGAAAATTAGGAAACAAGCGGAAATCATTAACTGTGTCCAAATACAAAACTCTAACTATGAAATGCGTATATTCTACCGTTCGGGCAGCTCAGCTAACGTCGGGCTTGCAATCTTGATGGTAGCCCTGATGAAGATTCTTCACCCCGTAACGTCATGTCAATTTACTCTCCAGTGCAATGTTATTTCCTCACGTTCCTTATCACAGCATTCCTTTACCCGTATCTGGACGTTTCCCACACTATTGAGATTGAGCGCACCCGTATTCCTTCGACGAACCTAGACTGGTCTTTTCTTCGCTATTAATATCCGGCACCAAGGGTTTCCCACAATGCGCATCTGTAGGCCGCACAGCACCACCGTGATCGGGCATCTGTGGGCCGCACAGCACCGCCGCCATCGGGCATCTGTGGGCCGTACAGCACCGCCGTGATCGGGCATCTGTGGGCCACGCAATATCGTCGTGAGCCCCATAGCACCACATAGTGATAATCCTGCTCCGTACATCATGCAGCCTGAAGACTGGTAAACACTCTCACCCGTAGGCCGCAAGACTGCTAGCGCAGGGCGCTGGTCCCGCCTCGAAATCCTGAAAGCTCTGTTCAAGTCTCTCGCTTTTAACATTGGCGACAGTCTCCACCACTGTCGTGATCAACGGAACCAGCGAAAGGTGGGTCCCAACGCGACTTCCACTACATCTACGCACTTATGATGAAAAATCGGCCGACCGTCTCGTCATCTTCGCCTTATCCGCCACCACTCTCTATGAGCTGAGCACATGATGAAACGATGCGATCACGTGCCTGCCCCCCATGTCTGCGTTCTAGAAAATTTTGTTCCACTACCAGGTTTTATATAAGAGGATTACACATACATATTTATGTTTGTATTAGAATACTTAATACAAATATCAATGGATCCATCTAAATTTTTCATGTGATGGAGTGGATAAGCTTCATGCTTTCTCTTTGATTTTGCGAGAAATGGCAACGTTTATTTTCAGATTCTTCAAGTTTCACAATGTGAGAAAATTTATTTGCGTTCAAAGAACACCTGAGTCGTCTTTGAGTAATGACGTTGAAGGTCACTTCACCGCCAACGTATCAATTCTCGTTCGTAGGACGTGAGATTTTCGTAAGCCTTCACGAAATGGCAGTGATGGTTCGATGTACAACCTTAAAAGTATTTTGATACATTTATTTTCTTTACTAATCGTTTTTAACGATTTTCCGTTTAATACCGCGCTGCTTGCAGCTGGACTTACCTAAAACAAATTTTTTTCCACGATCGAGAAAAATGCGACATTTTTGATTTATCTGAAGTTTTTTAAGTCCAATACTCATGATCGTGTGTTCAGTGATCCAGTAGTGATACCACTAAAAGGATTATAATTCGAGGAAACTGTCTTGACTACGCACATTGGACGACGAAATTGTTGTCGAATATCAAAGGAGAAGTCGCGTACCTTGAAAAGTTTCTCATACCACACGTTGAACATAAAGTAATCGTTGTCCTGGTTCCCTTTTGCTTCAATAGAATTCACTTCAACTAGTGCCACTGTAGTGAACAAAATTTATCGACAATTCATTAGAAACGTTAGTCTCTAAAGCATGACCGTATCTAAAACCGTTGAGCTGCACTCGCTACGCTCGCTCTAAACACTTAAAAAATCGCCTTGTATCAGATGGAAGTTCAGACTGTGCTAAGCGCAGGAGTTTTTAAGAGGTATTGGTATACACCGTCCTACTTTAATAGACTTAAACGACTGAACTATGGTAATTGGATAACTGTTGGAAGATCCCCCACCCAAGTAAATTTCTCCCCAGCAAAACCAGCTTGTGCGAGCGGTGGAACATTTCTTGGTTATTCTCATTTGGAAAAGATGCGTTTTCTCTTTTTTTTGACTCAACTCAGGCATCAATGGGGAAAACGCTCTTATTTTTTGTAGAACTTAATTTTAGTTAGAGATATTTTTAGACAAAATTGCCTTTCTGGATTACTGCATAGGCCCAGGTGCTATGTATACTGAAAATTAAGTAAAGTAGGGAACGAGTTCATGGTGGTTGTGGGAAAGTTGGTCTGTGCTTCCAGCTTACGAGGGAAGGGCATTAGGCCAGACTTGCAGATTGGAATGAAACCTACCTTTCTTGAATCTTCGCTTGACAAGGTTCTACCTCTGATAAATGTGCGCTACGCTGTAGTCGAGTGGGAAGATACTAACTGATCCTGATTGACGTTCCAGTCACAAAATAACTATACACTATAGTACGTAATCCCTTCAATTGCTGCCATCCTTCAGCAATGGCTGCTGAAAGGACGAAAGCTAGGGTTTTCTTCCGACGGATTAAGCTGTTCGGGGTGCGTTCCCAGCGACAGCATGTACACATTTCATTCCTGCCCTGTTTAAAAAAAGAAATATCTCGCTACACTGCTATATGTATTGCATCACCCATTGATCAGCGACGGGTGGCTGAGTGGTGATGTAACTGACTTATCCTTGTTGACGTAACTGCTGCGGAATAACTACCTAAACTATGTTAAACGTAGTTTACTGATAATACAGCTTTCCCTCGGGTTGCTATGAAGCATAATAAAATTCTAATTCAAAATGAAAAATGATTGTCATTTTTAACGAACAGCATATGCTGGCAGCACTCCGCGCGTCAGATGGAGTATTCGGCTACATCACTTCTCAAGACTTTGAGTTGTAAAGGACGATCGCAAATCAGAAACCTTTTAAACTCAATTTCAACAACATAGAAGGAATAGAAATAAAAAAAATGAATGACGGATGCTCATGACGTTGCTCAAACCCTCAACCCTCTGTCTAGCAGTCCAGTATCTCCCCCATTCCACCAATCTGTCGCTGAGTAATGGGCATAGGAATGGGGTTTCACTCCGATCTGTCTGGCCTCTTGCTTATTCCTTATTAGGTTTTTTTCTCTGTTTGTGCTGTATATGTTTATGGGCTAGTTTTGACATATGTTTCCAACTTCCACAAACTAAATCGGTTATTATATACTAAATCAGGACTCGTGCTTAAGTTTTCTATGGAGTGTCTCACCGAAGAGCGAACGGTCGACATCCCTCTGGGTTATGTTAGTTGCAGGACAGTCCACCGCTGTGCTAGCCACAGTACAAAAAGTCAGTAGAACGGTAAGAGCTCTTCTCATTCTGTCGTCTCCCTGAACGCTTAACGCTGCAACAGAAGCAAAAAATCCACGGCATTTCATTGCTATCGGAGAAATATAGAGCAAAATTATGAGGACCATCAGCGATAAGAGGTAGGCGATGGCAGAAATCGACTTGCTTTCCAGCCACACTGTTTCCAAAGATGGAGCCTAGCGTGTAGTATAATAGCTATGAACGAGACCTCCTCAAGCAGTGTATTGTTATAGAGAAGCAATCGACTCTTATTCTTAATTCGATATTCAATGCGACGCTTTGTTCGCATCAATATGAAGGTTTGGATCATCTTAGACGACATTTCGATTTTGGATACATACTATTAGGTAGGTGGGAGGAGTGTTGCCCAAAGCACTGATCTTTTCTCCCTTCAATACAACGTCATCCAAAACTTGTGCACTGGATTTGTCACTGACCCTCTCCTCTCCGAACTACTTCCACAAAAAAAAGATTAATGATAATGTGAGTTGCGGTAATTAATCCCATCCGTGGGATGCAATTCGTCTGAGCATCGTAGAGGCATTGAATAGGTATGTGCCAAATACAATGACTTGCGAGAAGCATTCGATGTACAAAGTTAAAACCTAATCACGGAACGGAGCTGTTAGAACCAGCTAGCACTAGTGCATTAGAAAGCCTATGTATTGGGAGCAGAAAGTTATTATTGAAACACGTTTTCGCGCTCAATCAGGGAACATTTTCGGAAAATTTCTCGAGTTCGAAGAAGCGTGTTGATGCGCTGTCACCTCCAAAACTGTTGAAGGTCCAAGTCTCCCCCAAAGTTCTCTTTTTCTTTTCTCTGTGAGGTTGTCTTCATTTTTGAAAAAAAAAGAACGTGAAGACTGGACAAGAACTGTTCTAAGACTACTTCTTGACCTGTTTTGACTTTTTTTTTTCAAAAATTGAGGCCGGTTCCACAAAATGAACGGTGCCACTTTGAGGAAATTATTGCTGACATTGTAGTCACCTACGGACGAAAGTTCGGCGTACCAATTTACGTGAAGAGGATGAAGTGATTCACAATTCTTTCAATTTCGAGAGGATGCATGTGTTCAGCAACGACAGGTCTGTTCCGTCAAGCATAGACTCAGTTGCAGCCATGACACTTTTTGGGCGCAGCTGTGCGACACATTCACTCAGGGCCGCATTGACCGGTTTTCAGGCAAAACATTTTAGAGGATAATGAAAATGGAGACCATGGCTTTCAATGTCCACCTCACTGCCATGAATCACTAATCATCTGTCATTTCTCGATTTTCGCACCTTGTAACTCTCAGAACTAGTCGGAAATCCACGATACTTTGTCCCTCTCAATAAAAACATTTTGGTATGGGCCGAGCTTTTCGATATACCTCTCAACCTCTCTAAGACTCTAGTATTTCATGTGGGTAAAGGTGACCCCATGCCATACATTGCCAATGGAACGATTATGAAGAATTGCAAAGAAATTGAAGATTTGGGTATATATTTCAATTCTGAATTGTCCTTCGATACACATATCCGACATGTCATCAATAGATCTGTCGTTGCACTGCTCACTGTATTTCGTAATATCCGTTCCAATGATTCTTCACTGCTGATCAAATTATATAAATGTTACGTGCTACCCCTGCTTGAGTACGGCTCGCAAGTATGGAATCCCTCTACTGTGAAACAAAGAGCCATAGAGAGAGTACAGCAGACATTTACAAGATTGCTCCTACACTGAACTCCACCTAATTCCTATCACCACCACCGAATTCCTGCTTATCATGATAGACTCAAGAAATTCAAACTCGAGAGCCTTTTGCAACGACGCACGCTTAACGATCTTGTCTTCTGCTTCAAAGTCTTACGAATGAATTGCAAACTTAGGGCTAGTAAATACTGGGTCTTTAGACCATGTAATGGCCGCTCTGGTACGTTCATATTGCACTATAAGAAAATTAGCAGTAGATATAAATCTAAAATTTTAGTACCTTATTCAGGCGTGGTGTTAGGTGGCTTCGTCGATTACCGAATGATGTCTTTTGTTCTCCATCGTCCTCTATTTTCAATACCAGACTGAGAAAACTGAATTTGCTTCGTCTTCTGAGAATCAAAGATATTTGAAAATTTTTATACCTATTTGTTTGTAGCAACATCATTCTAAGAACCTACAGTCTCAGAATAGAACTGCTGCATACTTCTACACATCAATGACGAAAACTCAGATCGCCCCTTGCTTTTATAAAAGTTTTCAGTGTGCGAGGAGTTCTCCAGCTAATTTTTATCCGGAAATTGATTCCCTGTTGCACGTTCTTGTTATTCTATTATTCTCTTCTCTTTTTAATGAATTCAATTCCTTATTTTCTGCTGGCAAATCATGAGACTAAAAGGAGAGATTGATAGTGCGAGGAACCTACAGAGAAGGAACCTACGATATTCTCTTACTTGAGCAAATGTATCACAAAAAAAGAGAATTGCTCAGGTTTAAAGGAGTAACGGGTTTCTTGATATCCTCTCTGTTTTTGGGAGCAGTTACACGGGCGAGATGCAATGATGCCTCAGAGATTTTGCACGGCAGAAATTTTATGAGTAAGTACTGTCACTCCTACTGCGCAACTGGGATACACCTCGAAATATTTTGTTTAATGTATCTGGAGAGCTTCTCATTTTCTACTTTGTGTTTTTGATCCACCTTCTGTGTGGCGCACTTTGTGCATATTAATAATTAATAATAAACAAATAATAATAAATAAATTGCGTCGATTACATCGCTCTGCCCCGTACACTGGTACCAAGCCCTTGTGCCCCCCCCCCCGTCGACGTCTCCCGGACGCCTGTTAAGTCCTACTGGTCTATGACCATAGATCAGTGGTTAAGGCGCAACCCGCATAGACCTATGGTCTATTGCGGGTTGCGCCTTAACCACGTGCTTTTTATGCGGATCCACGATAAAATAACGTCATTGGAACATCAGCATTCTAAGGTGAACCTTAAACCACATAGTAGCAATTTGAAACTATTCATTTACATGAAACATAGCCACTCTTGATAGTACTATTCCTTTCTATGTCAGCTAACGTTACTTGCGCATGTGTTAGGTGCGATGAAGAAATAAGTCTATGTTGGAGTGTCTGGAACAAGTGAGAGGCAGTGTCAAGGTCGCATTCCTTCTTTGTTATCCCAGCCCCTGTGCATCATAAGGTTCGAACCCACCAATAATCGAGAACGAATGTTTTGGACTCTCGAGGAAATGCGCAGCTCCACCGTCATTATCTGCGATACCACGCGAATGCACGGACACAACGCGGAAGTGATGTTCACTTCCGGCTTCCCACAGCGACTTTGTTCGGATTTATCGCGGGGAACTGCAGATTATAGATTCGCTGCTGCAAGAAAACTCATAGTGTTTCGCAGGTTACCACATGGAATACGGTTGTGAAATAGACGGGTTGGGTAGGTTATGCAGCACAAAACTTCATACCGTCTGTTCTCCATAATTGCTTATATTAGCTTCTAGAACTGCCTTAGCACATTCGCGACCTTACACTCTCGGCATGGTGGGACACGGGCGTCCCTTAAGCACGCGTTTGTGCTCAACCGGTTGAGCACATCGTCGCGAATGTGTTGATCAAGTGGTAGCCATGACTGTCCTTTTTCCTGGCTCCCTGGACGTCAAGACTAGAAGAAACAAAGACTTGGTTGCTCCCCAAGGTTCATATCTCCGAGTTAATCATTGCATCTGACAAGGGAAGTGCAGGAGGCCACACTGACAGATCGGAATGAAACCTATCTGGTTTGAACCCTCGCTTGACAAGCTCCTCCAGCATATATTTCATTTTTGCCCTATATGCTAAAAACAGATATGGCCGAGGGAGGAAGGTGCTGAACTGTTAGGCAGAGGGTCGAGGGTTCGGATCCCCTCATGTGCATCCGTTTTGAATTTTGTTTTTTTACTCCTTCTTTGTTGTTGAAATTAACTTTAAAGAACATAAAACCTATTTTTATTGACAAGATTTTCAGTTGTAGAGGACAATCACGAATTAGAACCCAGCCAAACATCCGCGCTATGCTTCATTATCCTTGTAAGCGGCAAGTTATACCGACGTAGATCCAGGCTCTTTCCTCACTCCAGTGCGGGCTTGCTTCCCCTCTGATCTCTGAAGTGAATGCGATTCTAATTGATGTAGCAGAATGTCGTTCGTTGTCCGTGCCCATTGTTCTCATCCTTATTGCATTAAACACTTTATTGTTTGTGTGCACCGTTGTTATCACTGATTGGTGTCTCAATGACATTCCTTTTTCGTTTTGAATGAAGAATTCTCTAATTTATAGCGACTAGAGGAACAAATGTACGATTAGTAGACTACGTTTAATATAATGTAGTTATTCGTGGCTAGTACATCAATAATGATAGGTTTCATGTTCTTCTTTGTTAAATTTAATCCTACAAGGGAAGTGCACGAACTTAAGCTGCGATTTTCAAACGAGACATATATGGTAGGAAGGCTTGTCCCAAACGATGTTACAGGTTATACTTGATATCTGCTAAATGGTTAATACAAGCTCAAAATTTTACGTCGATGATTTCCTATCGCATTGACATACAGCTCCTTCACCTACTCCGTTGCGGCTGCATGGCCGAGTGGATAGTGATGCAGACCCGTAGGCAGAGGCTCGAGGGTTCGAGTCCCGTCCTCATGTTTTGTTTTGCAAACTTCCTTTTCTAACGTTCACCGGAGTTCGGAGCTGTTCAGGAGGTGAATGAGCAATAACCAACATGGGCTTCTCTGGAAATAATAGATAAACGCTACATGCTGGGTATTGGTCTGCTGCCGCTGGTGAGACGAAATATTCTACCATACGATATAATCTAATGGGTCACTTTCTCATTCCCTAACCGCTTGGAATGTTCCACTACTCACGCGTGGTTGCGCTTCTGCTGGTCAGATTTGGTAAGGGTGATGTTACCAATGCAAATAACCAAGAGCGCAAGATGGCGGAGACCTTTGAAAGGGTTCTACTCGATGCTACGCACTCGGATTTGACGATAGAAGCCGAGGAAGATGAGGAAAGAAGCCGAGGAAGATGAGGAAAGAGGACAATGACGAGAAAATGGAGAGACTCAAGATGTGAGAACATCGAAACTCGCAGTTCACCTTCGACGGCCTCGTTCATCGAATTCGGGAGCAAGCTCATACCTATCGAACAGGTACATCGGGAAAATTTTCTACAGACTCTTGCAAGTGATATGATGAAAATTCAGGAAATTGACTAGGCACCGAGCCAAGCCATTATCGGGTGGCGTAGTAGGCTTGGTATAAAGAAAAACTTCCTCTAGCTCACATAGTGTAAAATAACTAATTTTTTACCTCCTGAACAGCTCCGAACACCGGTAAAGATTAGAAAAGGAAGTTTGCAAAACAAAACATGAAGACGGGATTCAAACCCTCGAGCTTAAGCTTACGAGTCTGCGTCACTATCCACTCGGCCATCCAGCTGCAGCGCAGTGAGTAACGGCACTGTATGTCAGTGCGGTAGGAAATCATCGACGTGGAATTTTGAGTTTGTATTAACTATTTAGCAGAATTCAAGTATAACCTGTAACATCGTTTGGGACAAGCTTTCCTACCATATATGTCTCGTTTGGAAATCGCAGCTTAAGTTTGTGCATTTCCCTTGTTAGCAACATAGAAGGAATGAAAAACAAAAAGGCAAAAAGGATGCACATGACGGGATCCAAGCCCTCAACCCTCTCCCTAACAGTCCAGCATCCCTCCCCTCTCGGCAACCCTGTCGCTGCCGTACGCGTGATGTATATAGCAGTGTGATGGGATTTCTGATTTCTTTTTGGAACCCAGGGCAGAAATGAAATGCTGGAAAACCTTGCCAAGCAAGGATTCAAGCCAGATAGGTTTCATTCCGATCTGCCACTCTCGTCGCTTGCACTCCCCTTGTGACCTTATTCTTCCGATTATGTCAATAATGGTAATGGTTATATGGCTCATTATATAAGAAGAGAAACACTAGTTTAGCTCATTATGTAAGAAGAGAAACACTAGTTTAAGACAGGAAAGTTAAGAAAAGTGACGAACACTGTAAAGATTTGGGCATTGAGACACAGAACAACCACTGAAGAGGTACACTAGAAGGAATTAATGGTTGACCACTTTCAGGCAATGTGATGTTCATACACAGAATGTGGCATGTGTAGTTACACTGAGGCTACTGGCAGCTGAAAATAGGAGAGTATGGATAAACAGTGATTGGCGGACTGTTTGACACATCGGATTTATATAATGATTTATACACACAGGATTTATACACTATCAATATTTTCAAGTCAATCTAGATTAGAACGAAATCTGAGTTAAATCAAAATATCGAAAGTTCGAGTGGTAAAGGATGTTATGATCAGTCACATGAAGTGATAATCCCTGTGTTTATTATCACTTCCTAAAAAACATTATGAATCAATCAGTAGGAAAGTCCCGCATGCCTCCTAGTTTTTAAGCAAAGCAATATTGTGTGGTATGAAGCCCAACTGAAAATGTTAAGAATAGCAGATGCTTCATGCTACCCAACCATATGAGAACTATTAGAGGACAATACAACCACAGGAGCAAACTGACATGGAACTCTGAAGTCTCACCGGAACTCCTGCTCTCACCTAATAATTATGAGACCCACACCGTAAGTAGACACATGGGGTTTCTGGAGTAACAGCACTGTTTCATGTCCAGATATGAACGCCTTGAGAAGTATCCGCGTCGGGTTTTGGATAGATAGGTACTCTATGCTTCGCATTCCAACGAAGTGTTATGTTTGACTTCCATTCCTGAATTTATTTTAGCACGTTATTTCAAGTGGGAAAGTGCGTTTATGAGAGAATCTAATCCGTTTAGAAATGTATTCTGTTATCCGGCAGCTGATGCGAAAGGGATTTGTGGAGAGATTTCAGCCAATTAGGGTTACGCTCCTATCATTATATGTGTCATGTGTTATATAATACGAGATATGATTATAACGAATGAATCCCGTGCTGGAAAGTCTAATGGCGAGCAAACCATCGAAGTGCCCACAATGAAGTGCAGTCCCTCTAATTTGTATCAGAGACGATTCGGCGCTGTACTTGATGTGCGCTTTTTTTCTTTTTTCTCCTTCATGAAAGCAACTAAAACTGATTACTATGCAAAATAGTAGGCAGAGACTTTGTATTAGGAAATTTTTGACTGCTTTTCTTATTGTTTTTGAATAGTTTTCACAATACTAGCTATTTATTATTTCAGATGATATTTTTAAATTAAATTTTTTTATTAAATTTTTTTAAAATGAAATTTCAGAGAAGGTAGACTTTATCCCCAAACAACTGGCACGAATTTTTTATTAGAACTAGAAACGATGAAGATCACTTCACTTTTCCTCTTCTCAGTATCGGCCTCCATTCATCGTCCGTAAGATTGTACCAAGGCCTCACTATATGACAACTATCTCCTTTGTCGTAGTATTCACAACCTGAATGGTATTCTGGAGAAGGTTATGTTGACTTCACGCAATTTGTGTATGCACCTACCTAAAACGTAGTAATTTCCACGTTCAAGGGGAACAGGACATTCCTTCCTTATTTTGAGTGTTTTAGGAGCATCGCGTATGATGGAACGTTTAGAGAACCAGTCGTATAACGTCTAAGAAATCACTATTATGTGGAAAGGTTTTCAAGAGATTTGGTCAGAGAGACTATTATATTATGTGTGACTCAAACAAATCCTCGCTGGTGCCATGAACATGGTGCGGGTCCTAACACGACAAGCTAAACGATCCTACTCTCTAGTAGAATGCCACGTTCTACATTGCATTGATTTTTTGTCGTCTGTTGTGTTCAAAGCACTAATCTTCTTGACTTCTGTGTATTTTGATGTCTATTTTATTCTCATGAGGATAAGAGTATCCCCAGACTTTACGACGACCGCCGGCGGCCGCCACATGGATAAAGTGAAGGAGGAGACTCCAGACGAAAGAGGCGATGAGCTCCGTTCGGCAGCAATCCATGGCCATCCACGTGACAATCGATACGTATCATTTTCACGATCCTTATCTCTTACATCGCCGCTTCACACGCACAAAAACTCGACTGACCACAATACCAGATCTTTAGTTTCACTAATTCATTGAAGGAGCGTTACCACTTCGTACGCACATCGCCGCTCACACCTCCTGCTGAGGATGCGCCCTCACCTCCGTGGACACTCGATAAGGGCACTTCTAACGTGCAAGACCTGCAAGGTTGTGACAGGGGCCCAGCGAGGTTTTCCTTGGGAGTGCGCTGACGTAACAACGAAATCGTTAGCGGACAAGAAAACAGCGTCTCAGCGTTTTTGCAAACATTTGAAGAGAAGGTACGTACCCAATAAACATCAGTATACCTCACACCGTAGTATTTGTAGAAGGTGTCCGGCTTAGGGACTGACTCCACTTTAATTGCCGCTACTGTAATAAACAGAGCCTCTCCATAATCCAGCCACAGAAAATTCCATGTTCGTTTATCCTTGAACCTGGGCATTTTGTGTTGAACTCATAGAAGTTTTCTTTGCCTTGCCAGGTTGTTATGGTGGAAAACTTTATTGTGACTCTACGTTTCGACAGAAATCGTCTTCGTCAGGAGTCTGAAAGTGGTTCCAGCCGTTATGTTTATCTATGCACTACACGACCAAACGCCTCATCCTACTTTGCCAGTTACGGCGTTGTCCAGGGCAAAGTACAATGAGAACATCCGAGATTGAGGTCCAACCCACCAGTGTTTTAATAAAATAATAATCCTAATAAAAAAATACGGCCTATAATAAGCTGCGTTGGCGGACCCACTGACAGAATCTCATGGTTTCTCAATAAAATTATAAGCCAGCTGTTGCCCAAAATACCGTCACACTTGTCCAACACGGATCATTTTCTTCAGCGCCTGCAGAATACGACGTTTGACCAGAACTGTGTAATGGAGTCGATGTCACTTCATTGTACACGGACGTACAGAACGACGCAGCTCTACAGGCACTGTCGGAACTGTTGGATAAGCATGCTCGGTACATAAACACCTTTGGGCTCAGCAAAGCGCGCGTACTAATCCTCATTCGAGAATGTCTAAAATGTAACATATTTAAGTGGTCTGGAGAATACTATTCCCAAGTTCGAGGACTTGCGATGGGCCAAAGGCTTGCGCCTGTCCTTGCAATATGTTTCATGTCAAGAATAGAGGAGCCAGTGCTTGCACGCTTGCCAATAATGTACTGCCGTTACGTTGACGATTGTTGTGTGGTAACATCAACGCAGTCGGAGATGGATGAATGCTTTAGACTTTTGAACGAACAGTCGCAGTACATTCGGCTAACGAGAGAGACCCCGCGCGATGGGTGGCTTTCCTACCTTAACACCCAGATGAAATTATCGAATGGTATCATGCATGTGAAATGGTACCGTAAGGAAAGCTCCAAAAACATCCTCATTCACGCAAGATCTGCACACCCTACCGCTGTTAAACGTGCTGTTCTCCGCAACATGTTTAAAACAGCAGCGAAAGTGTGCACGAGTGAAAATGAGCGGTGGGTCCAGAAGACTAGCATTAGAGATAGCAAGCAAGAACGGGTATCCGACGTCGCGATGCCAGCGTAGACCATCACGCGCTGGGATTCAGAGCCGAACACCTCGAGACAACAAAGTCCCACTTTGTATACCATTCATATCAGACAAAGTGAGCGCAGCGTTGCAACAATGCATTGTTCGGGCTCAACTACAGGATGATGTTTTTCTTGTGAACATTCCTAACGAGAACATCAGAAAGCAGTTGGTCCGTAACAGGCTCTACGATAAACACTGTATATCAGAGCAATGTGTTGTTTGCCCGCACGGAAAGATAGGTGATTGCGCCAAAGTGGGAGTCGTATATCAACTAGAATGCTTAACCTGTCATGATCTCTACATCGGGGAAACGGGAAGGGCACTGAGTGTGCGGATTAAGGAACACATGGCCACGAAAAGACGAGGAAATGTAACTTCACCGCTAGGTCGCCATAGGGTTGAGACGCACAGTGGCAATGACTTCAATGTCAAGTGCATAATACTCGCATTCGAAAACGATATTGCTGAGAGGAAGGCACTAGAAGCGGCCTGGATTTCCACCAGAAACCCGGGTATGAACAACAGAAATGAATGTCTATCACTAACGAGTGACCTTCTTCCTTTTTTATCGTTATGCGAGCTATCTAGTGTAGATCAAATAAGATCCGGACGCGGAGTAACATCCATTCGTCCGTCGCAAACGATCTAGAGCTGTGCGGACAAAACCGCGCCACGGTGGAAAACACTGGTGGGTTGGACCTCAATCTCGGATGTTCTCATTGTACTTTGCCCTGGACAACGCCGTAACTGGCAAAGTAGGATGAGGCGTTTGGTCGTGTAGTGCATAGATAAACATAACGGCTGGAACCACTTTCAGACTCCTGACGAAGACGATTTCTGTCGAAACGTAGAGTCACAATAAAGTTTTCCACCATAACAACCTGGCAAGGCAAAGAAAACTTCTATGAGTCCAGCCACAGAAGCTAAATTTTTTTGTGAACATAGCATTCGTCGAATCTGCTCATAGCTATGCCCATAGGCTCATATAGGTTGCTGGTTGCAAGAAAAAAAAGCAGTGCTGTATACCAATGAGATTTAATGTTTCTTTCCAGAAAAACAACTCAGATAGAAGAAGAGTGTTCTTTGCGAGGTCGACGGATATCAATTCTCTATGCGAACTTTTCAAGCAAAAGTAATCGTGTGCGAACAGTGGAATAAGTTTTGAATATACATATACGCTCACGCGAGAAGAGTTGAACATGCATGTGTGTTTCTCCATTTTTATGATTCAGCTCGAGCATTTATAAATACAAAACCTTCTTTTTGTGCAATATTAATTTCGGTTACGAAGATGCAATTGAACTCCGAAAAATCATACAACCCCTTGGGTTTGCAGGGACCTTCGCGTATGAGCAGGCCCTCGATGATGTGTGCACTGACTCGTGGAACTGCTAGGCCAAGAATAAGGATATCCCGTCTAAATATAGTTATTTTTGGTAAATCTTTTTCTCGCAAAACAAAACCTTCTGCAAGTTAAGTAGACGCTATACTTTGTTCAAATAAAATTAAATGCGCTTGAGAAAAACAACATTATTTTGATTGCATCAAACTAATATGTAGTATTGTTAGCAAAATTGGCGTGAGATGTCAGTGAGTAGTTACCACTGTCTTGAAATCTCTAAGGTTCAGCTGCTGATTGAGAGGAGGATTGCGCTGAGGCCTAAAGCTTTAAGGACAACATTCATTCGACTATTCGGTTATTCGATTATTCGAATATTCGAATATTCGAATAGTCGAATATTCGAAGAGCCTGATATTCGAATATTCGGATTCGAATACCTTCAAAATTCCCAGTTCGAATATTATTCATTCGTTCGAATGTTTGCGAGAGACTCGAATATTCGGTATTCGAATATTCGAGGCCTGTCTTCGAATGTGTTAACTATAGTAACTACTATAGTGATAAATGTGGGTGAAATTTCGCGAAATAAGTCAGACAGATTCTGTGCTATCTCGATAGAGGGGAATCAATAGAAACGACCAAGGTAAGACGTTGATAGCTTCTTCAATATTCAGAGGTCTATTGGGGAGTATTAGGGAGTAAAACTGTAAATGCACATTTGTAAATAAAAAAACTATTTCAAAAACAATGACACAACACCTCAGTCTAAACTGTATCCACCTTTGGTATCGACAAACCTTCGCTATCTTTCGGACAGAGAACGAGTGCCTCCTAGGAGGAATTCACTGCTTTATGGGCAAAATAATAATTTATCCGAATTCTAGCCTTGTCGCAGTTTTCAAACTTTCTCCCGGCCAAGGGAAGCTCATTTGTTAGGGGTAAATGATCACCCGATACTGCGAAGCCTAGGCAACTTCTTCGAAAATTGAAAATTGGAGATCCTTCAACAAGTCATATATGTGCAGATGCGCCATGAATTGCTCTTGTGCCAAATACTATGTATGTATGGACCCGTCTCCCCCATTTTGGACGCCGGCGTACCCTAATCACAACGGTGGACCCGTCTACCCCCGCTTTTGGACGCCAACGCACCCTTATCCCACCGTTGGACCCGTCTCCAGGCATATCCCCGCTTTTGGACGCCAACGCACCCTTATCACACCGTTGGACCCGACTCCAGGCGATTAACCACTTTCAGACGCCGGCGCCCCTTCATCCCACAGTTGGACTCCTTTCTAGGTTCTTCGCCCACTTTTGGATGCCGGCGCACCGTTGCCACAAAAGTGTACCCTTTGTATAGCATTATCACCCTTTCTGGGCACCGGCCCAGCCCTACAGCGTCCCCCCTCATCCGTGTCCTTCATCGCCTTCCTGGCTCCTTCTCTTCGACATGAAGTAATCCTACCCATCTCCTCCCTTTTATAGTGTATGGGCTTATCTGACTCCTTCCAACTCTGGTAAACACAATAGTCGGTCCTTAACATGTCTGAACATGACAAAAGTGGCCCAAAACACCTGTGAATCAAGGTAAAAATCAAAATTTACCATATTTTCGTACATAACTCGACGGGCTGAACACGATGGTGTAGGTATTTTCCTTTTTTGATGGCTGGTTTCGTGTGTGTGTGTGTGTGTGTGTGT
>JARK01001345.1:2042384-2063306 GCA_000688135.1 Ancylostoma ceylanicum
CCCCCCCCCCCCCCCCTCCCAGCGACACAATATCCGTGAAAATCTTCACCAGTTCCTTCAACTATGTTCAAGCACGGGCTGAGCATGAGGCAGTCAGTTCTGTGTTCATCCATTCTATATTATGTTCCATTGATTTATACTGGCTAGTAAATAAATAAATAAAGTGGTTGCACTTTCTTTGTTCTCAATAGGAAATGATGGTTGCAAGAACCATGTCCTACTGTACGCATATATTTCTACCCGAGTAATGGAGAAGACTGGAATGATCAGCATCGTAATGGTAACGGTAGCTGCTCGCTGCTATACAAATCGAGATTTCCATTCTCAGTCAGATTTTTTCAAGTGGTGGTATGCATTGAGTAATCTACGCTCATATGGGCATAATACAATTGCAGGGAAAAACATCCGTCAACAATGACTGAGTGTTACCATATTGGCTGAACAGGTGTAGGTTGGTAGGTAGTGAAGCCAATGTGTCTCTTCTCACGTTAAATTCAAAATATTTACATGCAAAAATATGGGGAAATATGTGAAAGCTGCAATTTGCCTCACACATATAGCAGTGAGTTATTATGAAAATTTGGGCAAATCCTTGCCGAATGCTTTCCTGGACTATCCAAAGGAGAACGCCCGGGACGTTCTAAGCACTGGCCTCCAAATACCTAAGATTGGATTTCTAACGGAGTGAAACCAACGATAAGGACGGATTGTAATCTGCCGCTCAAATCACTGAGCCATCCGAACTACTTTTCCCACTGGCGTTTATTAGTTAACTGGAGGGACAGAACAGAAAGACAGCATGAAATATTTGCAAAAGAGGGTGACCGCGCCGGATCCGAACCCCAAGGCGTAACAACGATCTACCGCTCAAACCACTGTACTACGCGTGAGACCTCGTGCAGAAACCGCAATACTGATCACTGACAGCTTTACAAATGAATTTTACGAACGGAATACCCATTTTGTTTTTCATTGTGGAGATGGAGCATGCAGAGTGGAAAACGCGATCTTTACTGTGATGGCAATGACCAGCGATGTCGCTATGGGTACGCCGCTGGATGGATTTGGCGGCAAGGAAGAGCTCTCACTTTTTTTGCTTCCGCAACTCACCCGCAACTTCTGTGACATGTATATACATTCAAGTGGCGCAGTGGTAAGAGGCTCGCTGCGCACGAGCACGGTCGATGGTTCGATCGCGCCCGTGGCCAACCAAGCCATCCATCCCTCCGGGGTCGGTAAATTGGTACCAGAGGAGTCTGGGAGAATTAAGCACTGACCTGGTTCATCGGATGCCNTCTCACTTTTTTTGCTTCCGCAACTCACCCGCAACTTCTGTGACATGTATATACATTCAAGTGGCGCAGTGGTAAGAGGCTCGCTGCGCACGAGCACGGTCGATGGTTCGATCGCGCCCGTGGCCAACCAAGCCATCCATCCCTCCGGGGTCGGTAAATTGGTACCAGAGGAGTCTGGGAGACTTGGTGCATCGTATGCCCCCGCAAATCACTGTACAGGTCACATACGCGTTGAACGCCTCAACGATGCTCAGATGAAGTCGAATGCGTGGAGCATCCCACATGACGGGGCTGATCAACGCCGACAACTTCATCCTTCATCCTTCATATGCATTCCAATTACAAACCAGCGTATATTTGAACACACCCAGAACGCCACTAACAAGTTGTCGGTCCAGATCCACCCCAAAACAACGTGCAGATAACGTTTAAACTAGCAAATCCTTGCCGGCAAGTCATCATGTTTGAAGTCATCATGTTATTCAACAACAACTTGTCAGCAACTTTTTCTCCCGCCAAAATGTCGACAAGATAGGGCGAAAACACGTTGTTGACAAGTTTTGGCACTTCGGTACGAACAATTTTTAGATGAGATCAAAAACGTGTTCGCCAAATGCTTGTCAACAAGTAATTTTTGGGATTCTGAGTAAACTCTCTAGAGTGAACCTTATATTATTGCTAAGTATTTTGTTGTGATACAGCAATTTAAAGTACTGTTACGTTGTCAAGTATGAAATGTCTGATTTTTCAAGTGGTCACTTTGACAGCTGGTATCTTCGAAGTTTTAATAGACTTCCACCTCTCTTTTCGTTATGAAGGTACATCTTTTCTCTTTCAAAATCACCTAGTAGTCTTCTGATGAACTTTTGAATTTTTGTCCGAGAGGAACTTTTGCGGAACTTCTCGAAAACAAAAAATCGTATCACTTCAAAATATAGGTTCTATTGCGGAGCCTGTAGAGCAAGGACAACCCGAAATACCCAAGGAATGTTTGGAGAGGGAGTGGCTAATAAAGGAACGGGACAACGATGGTTTGAGAAATTTCTTCCTGGTGACATAATCCTGCAGAGTGAGCGTTGCGATGAATTTGGATAACGATGAGCCGGAAGCTGCAGCTTCAGCGGATAGCAGTCAAATTATGTCATCGTAAGCAGCAAAGTTTGGCGTTCGTAACCCTATGTTATTGAAGTATTCAAGGCACAAGCTAAAGTGGCTCTATGAACGAATTTTCCACAGTTTGGTCTCCAAAAACTGGTGCCATTTTTTGACCTTTTTTCGCAAAACCACGCTGCGTAAACCAGGGAAGCAAGGAGGGGAAGCCATCTGCCATGGGCCACTGGCCAAATCTTGCTCTACCTGGTTACAACCTCGTGCAAGGATTAGTCCACTTCTGTGTACAAAAATGTTTGATTTTCGACAATATGTTGGAAACGCCCTTCTCCAAATTATCGCCACTTGCTTCCTCTGCTTCTGAGCCGTTCGCGCAACCATGCTAGAGCTAAGATGGGCAAGGCTTTGCCCATAGCATCGAGACATATTTGGATTGTTTATACCCTATCTTGTTTGGTAAACATTATTCAAAACTTTCTCATCCCAAATCAGACATTTCATCTTTGACGACCTAATATAATCATTTTACTGTTTATGACGTAAAAAGCCAATCACTCTCATGATATCAACTTTATAAATCTTCTTAATTCTTGCAGCAAGCCCTAAACAAGGCAATAGAATGCTTTGAGATTGCGACGGACAGAGGTGGTCCTAGGGGAGGTTGGCAAGAGAAATCCTCGAGGGCAACAGCAGCTGGGGTTCCTTTACCTACGATGACATCCTGAAAATGAAAGTACTTGCGTCATTGCAGGCTTACACCCATCTCACATCAAAGAGATTTGATCTAAGCTATGAAACTTTTTTCTTTTTATTTCTCATTTTTTATTACGTACATGAATAAAGGAAAACGCAGAGGGATTATGTGCTGAGTACATACACTTCTTAAACACATTTGGCCTATCTCTCTGTGCCTGAGACCGTGGTCACTAGGAAACATTGTAGCCTGTTGGTACATATATCCATTACTCTAAGGATTCCAATTACAAGCCATATGCATACCTCTTTGCCACTGCTCCTAAGCTGGCAGCAGCAGCCTTCCCAGCTCAACTCTCTGGATGCAGAGCATGCTGGAAGTTGGGGCGGTAAGGTCTCCACCTTCAACATTGCCTGCATGCAGGGAATTAAGCTGGGAGGCTTCCGCTGCCAAATTGGGAGCAGTTGGGAGAAGGTACGCACACGGCTCCACAAAATCCAGTCCTTACATGTTTTACTATCCTTACATGTTTTTCTTACGCTGTTTGATTAAATTGGTAACTTTATGACATCTCATCATGGCCCGCCAGGCGTTCTGTCGCCAAACCCACTTCTGTCACGTGCAAGAACTATTAGCAAATGGTTTAGTGCCGTAGTAGTTGCGACAGATCATAAAAAAATTCTGCCGCTAGATTCGCGAACCTGCATACTGGCGGTGTCGGCAGTGATGCTGAGAAACCTCTACATCAGTAAATAAGGAAGAGTGGAAAAAATTTTGCACTATGGGGAGGCGGGCGCAGCAAACATGCGCATCCTGCCTTAGACCGATCAGGTTGACACGGCATGGTTAGAAAATCCATTTCTTCCAAACATTTGCTGCCGATAGAGGATATTCTTCATTTCAGGAAATGTGTTATTCTTATACACTCCCCGGCGATGAGCCATCCTCTCTGGCTAACACTTCCAGAGCTGTCGGATACAAGATTTTACACCGTTCAACACCTGGCTGCAAAACAGTGAAACTTTGACAATTACGTTTCTCTCGTCATTTCAATTTCATTCCGCAATGGAAATTTTTGTGATCAAATTCTGCTTGTGCGAGTCTAGGAGGGCGTAGTTTGTCATGTTATAACAATAAGTGTAGGTTCGATTTCTGAGTTGTTAAAACATTTGTATAAGCTTGTGCATTTCTTGGATAAACAGTACTTCGTCCATTATTTTTCTGTGAAAATCCAGTTCTCATTGGATAAAGTTGCCGTAGCACCAATACACGTAAAAAATTGGAACATAAAGATGTACTGTCGCTATATAGATGACTGCTGCATAGTGACGTCAACACAGTCCGAAATGGACAAGTGTTTCTGCTTCTCAACAAGCAGTCCCAGTACATCAGATTTACACGAGAAACACCGGAAGACGGTTGGCTACATTAGCTCAACACAATAGTGAAGTTGTCCAACGACATTTTCAAGATGAAATGGTATCGCAAGGAGAGCTCCAAGAATATCCTTGCCCATGCCAAATCTGCACATCCAGTAGCTATAAGGCGTGCCGTTATCCGAAACATGTTCAAAACGGATACTATGGTGTGCACTGGCGACCGTGAGCGCTACGAATCACGAAAAATGGCATCCCAGATAGCCAGCAGCAACGGCTATTCGGTATCACAGCATTCATGTAAACACCATTTTGTGAACCGCTATGATGTTGCTCAGAGAATCGCGCAGTTCTATCCTCCGACAATAGCAGCACTTCTCGCCTAGTACACCGACAAGTGCTGCTAAATCGTCACGACAATTTCCGTACTTGTCATAATTTCGCCCTAAACGTGCTGATACTCTAGCCCCACAGTGCTGCCAAATAGGCTTGGCCCGCCCACAGCCTCGCCCCAATGTATTCGTACTTTTGTCAAAAACTGCTGCCAAAAGCGGTGCCGCACCGCCATACTCTCGCTCCACAGTGCTGCCAAAAATCGGGTTTGTCAGGTCCCGTCCCAGTCCACCTTGATGGCCTAGTAGACTGACTGGGCTGCGAAGCCTCGCTTCGAAGTTCCATGCGCCTCGGCAGGTCCACTGTTGAAAGAGCACGGAAGTATAAGAAAAATTTATTATGTGAATAATAGCATATCAAACGTTTCAAATCGTGAGTTGAACTAAGGAGTAACTCAGACATTCGTGGGGGCGATGCGCAGGTAGGACCCCAACCGCTCCGCCCACTTTTCGAGTTGGGTGAGCGTATCTGGACGTCCATGAAGAGCAGAGCGTGCTGCGCATAACCCTCGTCGTCCCCTCATCCGCCGGAACCCAATAATGCGCTCCATTCCACCCGAGCACAGCTGCGAGGGCACATGGGGGAACGTCCTTCAATTGTCGGGGGTAGATGCCCCACGATTTTGGGTCCACCCACAGGTACAACTGGGGGTGGACCCATTTCCACCTGTAGTCCACCCTCACGAATGTCTGAGAATACTAAAAAAATCGGTGAACTTCGAATGCTTCGGTAGAACACGTGAGTTATGAGCTATAACCTGGAACAACAACAAATGAAAATACTAAAAACGCTTCAAGTGAATGAGATAATACAACAGAGGTGCTTTAAGAAGGTATCGAAAACAAACGCATTCTAGAAGTAGAGAACTACTCTTGTAAAAAGCAGTGACAAGTTCATCTTCGGGTAGTAACGAATTCGGATCAAACCAGCTTTTCAGAAACCGTAGGAATTTCAAAAATCTGCGAATGAGCAAAAAGACAAATTGTATCTGGTTTTAAAAGGGAGCACACACACACACTAACACACTAACCCAGTATTAAATGCCCACAACAAAAAACGAACTCGGGCAAGAATATCACGAAAACCGAAACTGTATGGATCTGACGTAGTCAGAGAATTAGGCTTGCAAGTAAGTAAAGTGAGGTGATCGGAAACAGTCGCACCTCGATGGACAGAATAAAGTGACAAAGAAACCCCACTCAAATTGCTCGCGTGATCCATTGCACAATTCAACCGATTGACTCCATCAATATCGCCGTATGTAGCCAAAATCGCAAGGAAAGAAGCAAGAGAAGATCAGACAACGCAAACAAGTAGAGTGAGAGACAAAACAACTTCATTTTTGTTCTGTCTACCACTCTTGGGGGACATTTGCTCCGACCGCACCCAGAGCCATGCGTACCTAAGTCTTTTGAGTTTTTGCACGTGCACGTGCTCGAAGCGCGTGTGGCGCAGTGGTAAGAGACTCGCTGCGCACGCGCACGGTCAATGGCTTGATCGCGCTCGTGGCCAACCAAGCCATCCATCCCTCAGGGATCGGTGAATTGGTACCAGAAGAGTTTGGGAGGATGAAGCACTGATTTTTTTGAATAGTATGCCTCCCGCAATTCATTGTAAAGTGCACATACTCATTCAACGTCTCTACGATGCTCAGATGAAGTCGAATGTGTGGCGCATCCAACTTGACGGAATGGATCAACAAGTTCCAGGCGAACATTCCGTTTTTCGATTGAAATAATGCCGCTCAGAATTCTGGGGTACTCTCTCAAAGTAGTCGATGTCAATTTTTGAAGCATATCTGGAGAAATTACTTTGAAGGACTTCGATGCGTAGTACCCCGGGTACGGTCGGAACAAGTGTACCCCTCTCGGTCAGTCATCAAATTTTTGAATCAAGCAGTCGTATCCCAGAGATGGAGCTCCGTAGATTTGTGGAAAAAGGAGAGTCATCTGCTTAGCGAGAAGAAAAACACCTTGAAAAATCATAATATGCAAAGTTTAGACATTAACAACTTCAGGAAATCATTTCATTTGGACCCTAGAAACTTTGGAAAATCAGTTCAGCTCCAGAAATCACTAGAAACACTATAACTAAATACCAGCATAATTTGAACGCGATTTGATTTGAAGATGCGTTCTTTAGTGAGGGAAGAACATGAAGAAGAATGAAGGTAAAAATAGAACAAAGAAGAAGCGTGGAAGTACGTAGAAATACCAAAGCGTGTTCCACAATTTTGAGTCACCCCTTCAAAAGACACCCGCAGTCATAAGCAAACATCCGTCAAATAAGTGTAAGCGGAAGCTGAAGCATGGCACACACATGCTCAATTCAGCTGGCTGTCTCAGGCGTTGCTTATACTTGCTACGGGGCAAAGTTGAAGCGTCGATGCACTACGCAAACTGCAAGAAAAGGAATGCGGTGCATCAACATTTCCACGATGCAATTATAAACAATTTTCGGAATGATGTAGTTCCACAGGCAGACTAAAGAAAGGTAGCGGTAGAGCATAAGAGGATGAGATGGAGAGAAATTGAAAGGAGCGAAAGTATACATGAGATGTAGCAGAGAAGAACAAAACAGTAGCATCGATGCTACACGCTACCTTCACCAAGTGCACGGAAATTCTTAGAGCTAAACAACAATAAACTAAGAGAAAGGACGAGTTTGAAACGAAAAATAAGAGAGAGAATAGATGCAAAACTGGAAAAGCAGGTAAGCAAAGATGAGGCAGGAACGAACATTCAACTCTGGTCTTCCAACCAAAAAAGAACTTACTCCAAGCAGTGGGTAGCTTTGCAGGTTCCTCGTCACTCTTAAAGCGCCGATCCTGTCTGCTAGCCGCAAGGACCTGAAAATAAGAAAGTGAGCTCACGAACACTCAGAAATGGAGGACAGAAGACGAAAAAAGAATAATAAAGCAAGCAAACGAAGAAATAAACACGAATAGTACAAGAGAGGAAACAACAAACTTCAGAACGTACAATAGAACAAGAAAATATTACATTTTGAGTGAAGAGAATGGAAGAATTTCCGAAAATCTGCCGCGCAAAACCCTCGCGCGGTGCGCCGCTTTCGGCCGTTCAAGTTTGAATTTAGCAGCAATACTCATATTTTCGCAGTGATTAATCAACACTGCTCCCCCTTCTGCGGCAGCTATGCATATCCTTCCCTCAAAAAATTGGGCGGTTCAGGTCTCGGCAGCTGATTAGCAATAGTGTTGCCACGATGCAGGACCATTTCAATATCTGCTGCCCTCGCCAGAACAGATGATATCTTGCTGCTTAATGTGGGCGGAGCCGGCTGAACTCTCGGAGGATAGAGCTGCTCGATTCTCTGAGTGAATGGCAATACATTTGGCGAGGTTTGTTTGGCAACCTCGTAGACGAGATTGCCAACTAGCCAGGCAAACGAACCGCGTCAAATGTATTGCCAAACGAGAAGTGCCGTGAAATGTATTGCCGAACAAGAAGTCCTGGAAAATGTATTGCCAAAGAAGAAGTCCCGTAAAATGTATCACCATGCTAACCTTGCCTTTTGTATCGCCAAACAAACTTGAATGCGCAAAAACTTTGATAACATCGGGAATAGTACAGTGATTCTGATATTGGGAGTCCGCTGCCTTACCAACTGCGCCATCCGAGTCGACACCGATGATGATTGAATCACCCGCTAAGAATGAAAAGAACATATTAACCCGTAAAATGTATCACCAAACAAGAAGTCCCGTAAAATGTATCGCTATGTAAACCTTGCCATTTGTATCGCCAAACACCCGTAAAATGTCTTGTCAACGGATTCTCTTGCCTTTTGTATTGCCAAATAGGCTCTTCACTCATTCTCTCGTAAAATGTATTGCCAAGCGAAATTTTACCCCGTAAACTGTCTTGCCTAACACATTCTCTTGCCAAATGTATTGCCATTTAACATCAGAGCATAGTCACAATCTGAGCAAAAATAAGCTACCCCTCTGCCTGCCCTTCATTTCAGACGAAGTTAGTGCGGCTATTCAAAAATGCATTTTCTGGGCTGAACTGCAGAACGATGTAGTCTTGGTAAGCATACCTAACGACAACATCAGAAAGCAGCTAGTTCGGAACCGGCTCTACGATCGACAATGCGTATCAGAGCACTGCATAGTATGCCCACACGGAAGGGAAGGTGATTGTGCAATGATAGGGGTAATATTGATACGTTGATACGGTTGATTATCGATTATTATTATTATTTGATTATTATTAATTATATTATTGATTATTATACGTTGGGTACGGTTGATTCCTCTATGCATATCTAAGTTTGGTTTGTTTTGTATTAGTTTTAGTTTCACCATTCACTCTTTTTCTGTCATTGTTAAGCTCATCATTATTGATGACTAGAATAAAATAAAATAAAATAAAATAAAATATGTCAAATGGAATGCTTGGATTGTAACGCGCTGCTGGCAGAGCGCTTCATGTATGCATTGAGGAGCATTTAGCGAGTGAGAGGCGAGAAAGTCTAGTAACACTGCTTAGCAGACACAGGTACGAAGCGCATTGTGGAAATGACTTCAATGTCAAATGCACCATCTTGGCATGTGAAGCTGAGATTTCGGCGAGAAAATCACTCGAAGCGTTCTGGATTACTGTAAAGAATCCAGCGATGAACAACAAGAATGAGTGTATGTCAATGACCAGTGACTTCTTGCCCTTCATATCGCTATGTGAGCTATAGACTGTAGATGCCATCAAACGCAGACAGTGTGGCATTTCTCAATTGTCCGCGACGACAGTCACGAGTGGTGCGGACCAATCAGCAATAACGGTGGATTTAGAGTGGGTTTACCTTTTGTCCTGGGTGCTTTTCTAGGTAGCAAGCTTGGGAGAAGGTTGACAACTAGCAGAGTGGGAGGAGAAGTTTGGTGGTCTGGGACACAGATAAAAAACTGTTAGCCACTTTTAGGCCTCCGAAGAAGACGATTTAGTCGAAACGTCGGGCTGAAGAATATAGTTTTCCACCTAACAAGCCTTGTCGGCACAAAAATAATTTGAAGAATTAAAACAACATGCCAAGGTTTAAAGAAACTATAGGAAATTGTTTCACGCATTGAAAATGGCAAAAGGCCTCTAACAGCGCACCTTTGTCATATGATGCATTTTGTGCATTATTTAGTCGGAGTGGCAGCTATAGTGATTCCACTATTCTATGGATCTCCAACAGCTGAGCAGAGAATGGGCTATCCGCTATAATTCAGTAGCGATATTCACTTCTTATCAGTCCTGCGCCCTACCGGAATGTATATACTGACTAACACTACCATTCGGCACTGCTCGCCTAGTATGAAGAAGTGAATAATTTGCAACAGGTTCTTCGGAGTTGCCCAGGTTGTAGGGAAACGTCTGAGCAGTACTGGTGTGGGGAAGGTACTCATTTCACTGTGATGAATCTCATTAAAACTCCGGTCTCTTTTAAAAATTCTATGACCAGAAAAACGCACAAGGAGCGCCATTCAAGACTGCACCCTCCCGCTGGTCTCCCATTTCTCAAATGTCTAAGGTTCCTCTGATTTCTAAGCAACTAATAGCACTCGTTCATATGGATACTTCACAGCATAAGAGAGTTTATTTGTGCGCAGTAAATGCTTGATTCATCAGAAAGAATGATGATGTTAAAGTTCAATTCACTGCTTCTGTATCAGCTCCCGCTCGCGCCGTGTGAGTCTTTTGTAGGGCCTCACAAAATGGCAATTACTGAACGATGTACAGCCTAGGAGATGTTTTTTAAAAATTTTTTCAACGACTTTTTGCTTTATGTCATACAGTTTACAACTAGACTCACCTAAAACGTACTGCTGTCCACGCTCGAGTCGTATACCACATTTTTGATTTATCTTGAGTGTTTTGGGAGCATCGCTTATGATAGTGGCCTCAGCAACCCAGTAATGCCACCACTGAAATGTTCAACACGTAAAGAAATTACGCGAACAAAAAAAAAAGGAAGAAAGAGGAGGCACGCACTTGAAAAAGTTTCTCATATTTCACCTCGAATTCATAATTGTCGCCCCGTGTTGCTCCACTCGACTCCACTTTAACTAGCGCTACTGCAATGAACAGGATTTATCGAAAGTCTACGCACAGAAATTGAGTTTCTAAAAAAATGACAGCTTTCTGAATTAGCATTTCAGCCGCACTGTTCATGGTAACCATGAGCAAGTCACAAAAGAATTGCCCCATGCCAAACGCGAGTGAATGTGAATTGTGCGAGGTATAGATTTTAGGTACAACTACAGGGATGTAATGCCATACATTTTTCTAAACTACACCAGCGAATGACGGTTCTTGTTTAGATATACACTTATTACGACTATTTAAGACAGTCGTAAGATATGATTACATCGCAGCACAATACAAGCAAATGATGCTCACTGTTTTGTCACAATGTTTGCAGCTATTTATGCAAAATCCGTTACAAAGTATACATACGCCCTGCTTCGTTGGTTAGCGAGACTTACTCGTTAGGTTGAATAACATCGTATCATGATAGATGGAGGAGAAATCCCCCCCCCCCGCTAGTGAATCACCACAATTACAGTGTTTTGTCAGGCCTCTCACAAATTTTGAATGGCAACAGCTGCTATTCAAGCTCACAGTGTGACTCTATCCCAGTACCTAGTACAACCCATGTCTAGACCTTAGTGCTTTGAGGTACCTTACCGAAGACTGACAACTTGACATCTTTTTCTCTTATTTGAATTGCATTCGGGCACAGTACGTTTGCGGTAGCAGTGGCACAGAAAGTGAGTAGAACAAGGAGAGTTGTGCTCATTCCGTTGTTTCTTTGAACTTCCCCACTTGAATAGTGCTGCAACTATTTAGTCTTTCATTGATTCGGAATAGGATCATCAGAAGCGCATAAATACAGCTTGTAATGCATTGTGGAACATGCATGAATGAGGAAACGGAGGTAGAATGTAGAGCAGCAAACCAGCATTCAGAGGGATCTGATTTACTGCCTTGTCTTTCACCACTTCTGGAGTTCTTTAAATATTATTCCTGAACACAAGACGTCTACACGCACTCATACAGTTTGCTTGCACTGACAAGCAGTTGAGGAGGTGTTATTAAATTTCAGATAAAGGCCATATATTCCGACCCTACCGAAAGTTCATCCGAGAAATGTTGTTGTCCTGCTCCGAATTCCAATCAACTGGTTTTAGCAAAAGTTCATTCGAAATATGTTATGGTGTTGCTCTTCACTTTCAGTCAACCTGTCCTTGAATGTTATGTAGTAGCAAGCTCGTCAGATTTGCACTGTCCGTTTCGACAGGAAGACCATCGAATGAAGGCTACTACAGTTCGAGTAACGGCGATGCAATCTAGTTTTACTAAAAGTTCATCCGATGCGAGTTGTGCTCTCGCTTTTGGGTCACGACAGACTGGGTGAGCGGAGGCATACGTCCGTTGCTTCGGCCTGGCATCATACTCTATGTATATTACAGAAATTACAGTGGACGTCAATGGCGGTGACCCGTCTGCGGCCTCGAAAAGCACGCGGCGCGACCGCGCCACTCATGCTAGAATCGTCGCCGCAGTGCCGTATTTGGGTTTTCTTGATAGTTTTTCATCACATCTTATGATAACCAATAAGAAAACTAACTGACTATCAAGAAAACGCCATAATTTGATGTCTCGGAGAGGATTCTCGATCGAGCGGCGCGGTCGCGCGGCGTTATTTTCGAGGCCGCAGAGGGGTCACCGCCATTGACGCCCACTGTATGTGACTTTGTACGTGCGTGTACACACCAAAGGGACTGCGCGAGTAGCGATTGAGACCAGTGCTGCCACAGAGATAAGCCGGCGTCCGAAGTAGGGGGAACGTCTAGAGACGGGTCAAGCGATATGATAGGGGTGCGCCGGCGTCCAAGTGGGAGGAAGATGGGGCCGGCGATATGATAAGGGTGCGCCGGCGTCCAAAGTGGGGGAGATGAATCCGGCGATATGATAAGGGTGCGCCAGCGTCCATAGTGGAGGGGGGATGAATCTGTGGAATCGTCTGGAAAATGAAGAAGTGCACGAAGCAGGGTCTAATCCTACACAAGCGGTATGCCGGTATTCATAGCGATTTTCTCTCCTACATGCTTCCCTTCCTTCCCTACACACCATCATTTCTTTCCCCACTCTGTCCTTTCCATTCGTATCTAAATGGACCTCCTCCCCCCTTCCTGCTTATATACACCAGTAGACCTTTATCACTTTAGTTACCACAACAGCCAGATAAACATATGCCGTTGCAATGGTCATTTGCGCTGTATCGGTTGCATTCAAACATTGGTACCCCACAGGGCCAACGAAGGAGAATCACATTGCGGAGACGAGAGAAGGCCACCTCTAACGGATTCGAGGATTCTTCAGGAGATCGTTGTCTCTACATAGATGAGTATTGATTCGCATCCTCCAAAAGGTTCTCCAGGATTTTTTTATTTATTTCATGGTGGATACAGTCGTGACGGCGGTGATCTCGCTGTTGCACTGCAGCTGGTAGAGCAGACAGGAAAAGTATGGCACTGGGACAAAGACTGGAGCCATATCTCTCAGTCGCCCCACATTTTGAGAACTGCAGTTCTAAATGTCCCTCTGCCTGTACGAGCTATAAAATTGTCACCAAAATGAACATGCTTATGGTCAGCTGAGCTCACTCATTCGTTCACTCAATTCATTCAAATTTTATTATGGAGGCTTTCTAGAAAATCCTTGCGTTCTTCTATAGAATTCTAGACTTTTTCGGGTAAATCTCGTAGATCTCTAGCAAATTCTATTGGTGATTACCCGGTTTTTACTCGAAATTTCTCGATTTTCACTTTAACTTTTACTCCTTCAAAATTCATTCAAATTCGGATCTTGAGAACGGTGTGCTGCTGGAACCGCAAATAAAAGTGTTCATAATGATCTTTGAGACGAAACAGTGGAAGTAACTAATGCAAACGCTATCATGGAGACTTACATAAAAAGGACAATCAAAGTATCATGGCTGAGCACGATGACTCTTTGAGCGGAAAATTCAATCATGAACACGGCACCAGAGAATTTATCCGAGTCGCACATAATACCCTCTCTAATCAAATCTCATTATTAGGGCAATTTATACCAGATGCGACTATCAGACGCACGGATCCATTTGCTAAAGATTTTCCATGAAGACCGGTCAACGCGGCATGAAATCCTCAATGAAAAGAGCGCGCGGCCGTCGCGATGTCGTAAACGCTTGCGACTGCTATGCGACTGCGAAGCGACTAGCCCCTGTTCTTCGTCATATAGTCGCACGCGTGTCGGTCGCACGCATCTGGTATAAATTGCTCTATAATCTCTCTACATAATAAACATTTCTCAGACGTGCTACGACTGGTTCTCTAAACGCTCCATCATAAGTGATGCTCCTAAAACACGCAAAATAAGTCAGGAATGTCCCGTGTCCTTAGAACGCGGAAAATACTACGTTTTGGGTAGGTGCACATATAAATACCACAAAATTTCTTTAAAAAAACTATTCCTTTCCCAGGTTGTGAATACTACGACAAAGAAGATAGCTGCCATATAGTGAGGCCTTGGTATGATCTTACGGACGATGAATAGAGGCCGATATTAAGAAAAGGAAAAGTGCAGTGATCATAATCATTGCTGCTTCTTATATTATAGAAAGGTTGTGCTAGTCACATAGAAATAAATTCTCTCGTGCTCTGAAACTTCCAGATGAATTCGTGCTCTGCCTCGAAACCACAAAAGCCTCACGGCCACAAAAGCCAAATCGTATGTAGAACCTACGAGTTGGCGTGGGCGGAGCCAATCAACCAGATGAGTGGGAGATAGTCCGGTGACCGGCGGTCCTCTCCCCTTCCTCGAACTCCGGTACGCCGACCCTGTTATGGCCTGCCAGCCTCGCTGTTCTTTACTGGAGCACGAATGAAACACATACTGATAGGAGCCACCTATTCCCAAATATTACACATTTTTTGGATCAGAACTAATTTTGTGAAGTCATTTATTATCATTATTATTGTTACCAGTCTGGCCGTCCGGCTGATGCCGGACCTCCAGACTTTTTCTTATGCTCGCTTCGCTCGCATGAGTTTGCCTTGCATCCATTCTAGTAGAATTGTGGTCGTGCCAATTTTTGCTCCGTTCCCCCTGAACGCCCTCCCCATAAAAAATGGACTGGTCAAAGAGGACTGCTTGCGTCTCCTATGTCTAGAGCAATTTTATCATTCTCTCAAGCGAACTAGCTAACTGTACCCATATGTAACCGATTCAAGCTGGAATGAACACGGGAAATGGTTTATCACTCTTTATTTATTATGAGTGATCCATCGATAACAATCAGCTTGAACATATAAGAGGACGGTGCGGTGTGCTCAGAGATAAATGAGGGTAGAACACGCAGGAGGGGCCGTGATGTGGGTGGAATGGTATGGTATAATAGTCACTACTGAGGCCGGGCGTTTAGTACTTTCTCACAGCATTTGGGCGCCAGAGATCTATTAGAACAAAGATAGACCTGATTAAGAGCGACTTCCCGCTACTTTGCTCCGGCGCACCTCTTCTCTATCTGTCGACTCGTTCGCACGCGTTTACCCACTTTTGGACGCCGGCGTACCCTTATCACAACGGTGGACCCGTCTCCCACCACTTTGGACGCCGGCGTACCCTTATCCTTTATTATAAGGCGACGGACCCGTCTCCTTGCGCCTATCCACTCTTGGATGCTGACGCCCCATTGCCCGTACCTATTCATTGTTCTCTTCCCGACTACTCGAGTCGACTGCACCTCACCATACCCGTTCCCACTCTCAGAAATGTTCGATATCAGAAGAATACGGTAGGCAATCAGTACCACTGACCAATCAGGGAATTTCGTTTCACACACACACACACAAACACACACACAGAGTAAGCGCTTTATTATAAGTCATGATCTTTATAAAGGTATTAACAATTGCTCTTCCTAGACAGTGCAAGCTCACAAACAATAGTGACTAGTATCAACAAGTGATCGAAAGCGGTAATCACAATCAGTGGCATAAATGCACGTGATAATTATAGTGATAAACCCACAACGGTTCGAATATGCGAAAAGGTATAGACCGTTTATGCCAGGACGAAGCAATGGACGTATGCCTCCGCTCACCCAGTCTATCGTGAGAAGTCCAAGGGTGCATTTTTGGAAATTTGGTATTCTCCCTCCTAGCTATGCATCTTTGGGTAGCCTGACTACGGCTTTCCTCAACGACAATGGTATACAGTGCACTAACTATCGAGTAAAACAGCGGCTTTTAGCGTGTGTGGTTTTGGCACTCACGAGTAGATAAAAAGAAAGCCGAAGCTGTAAAGGGGGCGAGAAGCTTTACTTGAAAAGTATGCTCTTCTTGGCTTTGTTATCATTGTCATAACTATGTGCTAGTTTGACCGTCCACCTAAAGCTGCACGTCCAGAGGAGACACTCTATACTAGTTCGCTGGGAACATTGCTTCGAAATGATTCACACCTTATCTTTCTTGCTATTAGGTTGTCCGAAAAATAATTAGACAGATTTAGCCACTTGGATTTCGCCGCCTGTAAAGCCATGCGAGATCAGCTTGTGTGCGACATAGCAGGCCCTCTCCAAACTTCAAGATCCACCGTGAGAGACATTCTTCGGTCTTCTGGCAATATTCCAAAGTTGCTTCGAGCTCTACCCCACGTCCTTAGCGGGAAGAGGCGTGCTGATGAGTGAACTTCTCTCATCAGCCGCCGCAGTACATTTGATTGGATCGATTCCATAGTCACATACGATAGAACTGTAAGCCGTAAGCGCCAGTTCGATTTCGATGGCCTACCAAAACTACAGCCAAAGATCGAAGACCATGAAAAGTGAATGGTGCTGGCTTTCTAGTGCGACATCAGTGGTCTGATCTTTTGGAAGTTTTTCCCAACTGGCTCCACAATGGATTCTGGCCTGTTTGAAACCAAATAGAGAAAGTAGCTGAAATCCTGCGACGTCGCTACCACGGGAGAGACAAAATTCTTTTCCTTATGGGCAATGTCAAATTACGCACTTTCAAGAAGACCTGTGACAAACGGGTAGTTTTAAAAATCGATCTAAATCCCCGTCCACCATATTCGGATGTATTAGCACCAAGCGGCTATTACGTCTTCAGGTTGCTCCCGTCCTTTTTTGCAGGACAAAACATTAAAAAATAAGGACCGAGTCAAGCAGAAAGTCGACGACTTCTTGTTCTCCAAACCTCCTGACTTCTTCGCCCGCGGGATCCGCCCTTTTTCGGGCAGGTGGTCGAACACAATAGAGGTTACCATATAGACTGATAGAGAGTTCTAATGAAATTATGAACATAACTGCAACTCGGTCGATTTGTCTAATTATTTTTCGGACGACCTAATATATGGAGAGTGCTTGCCGAAGGCTGTATCGTTGACAGCTTTTTCTGTTATAACGAATGTTCCCGGGTTGATACACTCCATAGCTATTGCCGCAGAATGAAAGCTAGTAGAACGATTAGAGTTTTCATTATATGGTACATTTGACTTTTGCACTGAATTAGAAGCTGGAATTCATTGGTATTAATAACAAGATTACGGGATAGGAGAAAACAAACGAACTAATAAGAGCTGCAAAACACTGGAAGATTCGTTAATGCTTCAAAATCAAAAACAATAATACGATCGGAAACTAGCAGCAACAATGTGTCCTATATGATTTATTGTAAATTCACGGCTGCCGCATCTTGAAGAGTAGCCATCCTCTGGGAATAACTTTAGAGAGAATGATAGAGAAATACGGAAATTTTTTTACAGTAGGAGTAGTGCGATGAAAAGGATAAAGTTTCTTTGCATCTTCCTCAAACACTAAACGTCAAACCAAAAGCTCAGACATTAGTGCGTTTGAACCGCAGCACGAAACCGTTTCTGGCGCATTACATCTGTACCATTTTTAAGAATAGTTTGTTCCCCGGCAAAGCGTCAAGTGGGCTGTTCAAATTAAAGGATAAAGGATAAAGTGGTCGGCGTTGATCAATCTCGTCACGAGGGATGCGCCACGCATTCGACTTCATCTGATCATCGTAGAGGCGTTGAATGCGTATGTGCCCTATACAGTGACTTGCGGGGGGCATCTGATGAACCAGGTCAGTGCTTCATCCTCCCAGACTCCTCTGGCACCAATTTACCGACCCCGGAGGGATGGATGGCTTGGTTGGCTCCGTGCTCTCTTCCTGCTAACTTAGCGTGTCCATTTTCACATGTAATTTGATCAGCCTCTTACCATGGGCGCGCGATCGAACCATCGACCGTGTGCGTGCGCAGCGAGCCTCATACCACTGCGCCACACGGTAAGAGGCTGATCAAATTACATGTGAAAATGGATAGGCTAAGTTAGCAGGAAGAGAGCTGTTCCACTTCCGTGAATTCACATATAATCTGAATTCCATGTCAGCAGTGAGGTAGATCCGTTAAACCCGCCATGTGCGAGGGCACATGGGGGAATAACACCGCCGAAATATGTACCAGTAAGGTAATGTGACCCTCAAGCTACACATTGACAGTTTCTAATCAGAACTTCTATCTCACGCCATGCATAATCACTATTGACAGTTTATTTGTGTCCATGTCAGCTAGTGTTACCTACGCATGTGTCTGATGCGCTAATGCGAGCATGTCAATGTCGTGATGTTCTGCGAAAAAATGGGAGGTAGTGCTATGGTTGCATTCCCTCTGAAGCATTCTAGCGCTTGTGTACCATGGAATCCAAATCTCCCCATAGTCTCGAATGAATGTTCCGGACTCGCGAGTGATGTGCGGCTCGATAACAGTGCGAACATAGCGTGGCAGTGACGTTCATTTCCGGTTTTCCACTGCGCCTTTATTCGGATTTATTGCGGGCACTTGTGCACCGTATACCGTGGGCTCACTGCGGGAAGAATGTTCATCAGTTGGTGGTGGAATTGTTGGGTTAGGGACATAGGCTGCGTAGCACAGTACTCCTCGTCTTAGCTTTTCTCTATGGTTGCTTGCATTCTTTTTTTAGAGCTGGCTTAGTCACGGTGTAGCAATGGATATGGTGTTTCCCATTCCCATGAGAGTGCCAGAGAAACGAGGTGCTATTTCCAGGTAATTCATGTGGAAACCACTCGTCTTCCTTTCTCGTATCTCCGAGTTACTCAGCGTTATTTAGAGAATATTTGACGCTTACATGAATGATGATAATGGTAATAGAACTCATTAAGAAAACCAACATCAGCTCAAACAGGAATATCGAGAAATGGAACACAGTGTGAAGAATTGAACGCTCAGACGGAGAGCAACAGTTGAAAAGTACAGTCCTTCTCAAAAAGATAGACGGATTGTGCGAGTGCACCACCGCGGCGGAACCTGAACGAGGGATGAAGAGAGAGCATGCTCTAATTGAGAGGGTCGAGTAGGTCCCGCCGCGATTCTGCCGCAACGCTAAGAAACCGCACTCGCAATCCGTCTACCTTTTTAAGAAGGACTGTACATCAGAAATTATCGTTGACAGATTAGTCTTGGGCAAGATGCCCGTGTGGTGTTATACTCAGGACTCGGAAGCACGAATGAACACTATTGGTAAAGTGTTTGAGGCATCAGGTTTATAAATGATTTGCACGGTCATGGTCCACCAAAATTCAAAGCGTTTCTAATTCTACTTAATCCGCGTTATCGTCCATCGATCAAGATTATCGAGTAAACTGGGGCAATTAAAATAAGATAAGAGTTGGAAATGGTGTTACATTTAGTCATATAAAACGCTAATTCCTTTCTGATGAACACATTTTGAAATAAACAACATGGAAAAATGAACACATTTCGAAATAAACATAGAAAAACATAGAAAAATCCCGCCAATTATGCACACTTCCCGATTTCTCGATTGTTCAGTTCAGAAACCATATTTGTATTCATGGACCCGTAGTAGTTGCGCTTGAATCGACGGTTATAGAAAGGTAGTGCCCTCAAGTGAGACACTTGCTGGTTTCCTAAGTTAACCGACCTGTTACCGCGATGTACAGTGGGCGTCGATGGCGGTAGAGACAGCACGAGGGAGTAACTAAAAGCGCCATGACTTGCGCATGATTTTGCAGTTATCACACCGTGTTGCTAGGTATGTAGCCCATACAATCATCTTACTTCTTATTAATTGGCACTTCATGTGTGTGTGTGCATTCTATTGAAAGATGCCGGGCTCACACAGTGAAATTTCCGGCTCATTTTGTTAATATGCTAGCAGTGCTTTTTAGCTATATAAGGGATTGAACGAGCTGTCGCAAATTTCTGCGTAAGACCACCAAAAATTCGTGGTTACCTTCATTTAGTGTTGTTTTGGTTTCTGACAGTGTTTCGGTTCTCCTTCCTCTCCCAGTTGTTGATCAAGGAACTTTATATAGGGGCAGAGGGTCTATTCCTTACCATGCATCACTAGGCGTTCCAGGATTTGGTCGAAATTTCTTTACTACAAGGGCGCGAAGCAGACCTCCCAACGAAGATCAATCTGGTACTCGTTCAGATAGCGCCGCATCCAGTCGTCGAGCTTTTGGTCCTCCCATTCTTATCCAAGGAAGGGGCGGCCAAAACTACTCTGGCATTCCGAGCAGCTCCTGCTGCGATGCCGCAAAGTTTTGGTTTGCAGAAGTGAAATCGGCAAAAATTCTGTTTTGGCACCTTTCATTCCGACAATAGAAGTTACTTATAGATGTGAATTTCGTTGAAAACGGACAAAGCCATTGGAAAGGCCATGAAATTTGCTACAAGGAGATATACAACTTCTCATTTTGTTTGCGATGACAACAGGAAATCTAATGCACCGAAGAGGATGCATCGAAAAACGCGCATTATTTTTGCACCAACCTAATATAATAACAGAAAGCTTGGTTTGCTTTGATTTTTAGTTGTTTATTTTCGGTATTATTTAAGACTTTTTAATATTATACTTTATATTTTTATCATTCCTATTTTCCATGCGGGTTCCTGAAACGGCGAAAACCGCTTTTTTTTACTGAACCTCCACCCCCCCCCCT
>JARK01001345.1:2063507-2077158 GCA_000688135.1 Ancylostoma ceylanicum
CCCCCCTCCCGCCCACTTCCTGCGTCCGCCACTTTTATAAGGGCAGTATTTCATGCATGTGCCAAGCACGAAGCGTTGGGTCGATGGAGGCAGATTTCACGGAGCAGTGACTTTGACTGTTTTTGTATTCTTTGGGGGTACATCGAACGTTAAGTAAGTAAATAAATGTTCAGTTTCGCCTATTGCATTATTCGTTCTCTTATAATGTAAGTTCTCGCGCATTTTTTTATATGTATTCCCTCAGTTGGGGAGCTTTCCCTTGCAATAGATGAGGGGAAATCAGGCTCATGTAAACTTTTGCAGAGCCTCACCTGTCTCTTTAGAGTTTGGAGGGGCGACACTCTATGCTAGCTCGCTGTGAACTTTGTTCCGAGGTGCTTACCGAAGGCTGCATCATTGACGTGTTTTTCTATGATAGTGGATGTCTCCAGGCATTTCCAAATTGCAGTCCTTGCTGTGACAGAAAAAGTTAGTATAACGACTAGTGCCCTCATAGTGTGGTGTACTTGACTTTTTCAATGGGAGGGAAGCAGGAATTCTCTGGTATTAAAGACAGGATTAACTTTTCATACTGTGGAAGATAATCTAATGCCTTAAATACAGCATGATTGCAAAGTGAAGAGGATGACATAGAAAATACTGGAAAAGGTATACTCGAGTAAGAGCAAGATTAAGGGTAAAGAAAATTGTTGTTTGCTTTTACGCAAGAGCAATTTGTCTCATATAACACTGTAAACTCATTGCCGTCCCATCTTTAAAACATCTCTGAAAGTATGTACGTAGCTCTTCGACGGGGATAACTTCAGAGGAAACAAGATAAAAAGCCGAAATTTTTTTTTTGCGATGGCAGTACTGTGATGCACTGGTAGAACTTCTGTCTGCTTCAAGCATTAAACATTCCGAAATCTCAAGATTTTTCCGTCTCTAAGCTTCATCACTTGATTATTACTATTCAACTGCTTTATGTGTTTTTTTTTTCTCCATACAATTGTATATATGTATGCCATCGTAGAAGAGATGTAGCAATTACCACCGTCCCTCGAAGTTGAAAAACTTGTTGACTACCTGACAGTTGGTTTGAAAAAGGCGTTATCGGTGAAAGCTAGCCAATAAAGATATGCAACAAATGGGTCTTCAGAAAAAGCACAGAAAGCAGTCCCGAGATCCTTAAACGAAGAATTTCTGTAGCTTCAGAATCTATCGAGAGATTAATTTCATAAACGAGGAGAACGTTGTGCGGACCTCAGCGCCCTAAATTAGAGCTGTTTATTCGGCCTACTGATAAAGGAGCAACTTCTTTACGAACTTCCAGCCTTCCTAAGGACAGTGACGTTCATTTCCGCTTTTCCACCACTACCTCGTGTGAATTTATTACGGGTAACAGCGGACAATACTGATTAAGAGGATTCACTGGGGGAAGAAAGTTCGAGGTGATTCGCAAGTCAGCTCATAGAAAGCGGTGGTGAAATTGACGGGTAAGTAGGTTGCACAGCACATAACGTTTCGTCCTGGCCCTTCTCTATGGTTGCTTATTTTCGCTCCTAAGAGTGACCATGGCTGGCCTTCCTCCGAGGTTCTTTGGAGGTTGTGACATGGGACAAACAAAGATTTGGTTGCTGCTAAAAGATCGCATCTCCGAATTACTTGGTGCATCTGAGAAGCATTTGACGACAATAATTTCCATGTTTCTTCTTCTCTGAACCTGGGCATAATTGTTGCAGATTCTCTTTACCCGAGCATGAACAACCGGAATGAGTGCTTATCCATAACCAGTGACTTCTTGCCTTACATATCGTTATGCGAGCTATAGACTGTAGATAATATAAGATGCGGACGTCCAAGTGATGCTCACTTGTCCGCAACGACAGTCAGCTGCGGACTTTCCGCAATAACGGTGGATAACGGTTGGTTTATCCTTCATCTTGGGGTCCTTTGAGATAGCAAGCTTGGGGTAACGTCGAAAACTGGCAGGGTTGGTGGAGACGTTTGGCGGTTTCAATCACAAATAACGAACTGCGAGCCACTTTTAGGCTTCTGAGGAAGACGATTCAGTCGAAACGTCAGGCCAACAATAAATTTTCCACCTAAAAACCTGGTTGGCTCAGAAGTAAAGAGAATTTGACGACAATCTTTCTAAATGCTTCAAAGATGGTAGTAGTTGAAGAGCTCGCAAAGGAAAGCCACATCAGCGTGAAATAATGGAATCACGAAAAGCTGATGAGATAATATGAAGAATATGTAGGAGATCTACATAGATGCAGAGCAACAAATGAAAAAATAAACCAGACGTTTTCTTTAACAAACTTCTTTCAAGGAAGGCATTCATGTTGTGTTGTACTCACAAGGGAAGGATACTTGGTGGCCGTGGCCATTCGTGATGGGATGTGCACCATCATATGTAGTTTTTGACGCTAATCTCGAATCCGTACCCCAAATTTCCTGCTGGCTACTGTTTAGTGAGTTACACCTATTTCTTTCCACACACATGTAATATAGCGCACTCTTGTTTGAACCCCAGGACATGCTTGGTAGCTGATTCAATGTCTTCAAAATGTTGAATAGTTCCGAAGGAAACATGGTTCTTGCTAGTGAGTTGCCGATACAGCTGCCTTACCCCATTTAAGCTCGCAAGCGCAGACCGTGAGTGAGTCATTCACTGACTCTGAGTACTGTTCTCATATACAAGCCAAAATCAAGGTAAGGCGGCTGCTTCTGCAGCGCACTAGCAAGGCCTTTGTTTCCTCTAGAAGCTCTTAATATTTTTAGGGCGATCATGCAGCTATCAGGCTTAGCTTGGCCCATACAAGAGTACGGAATATTACATCTGAGCGAAAAGAAATAGGTGTAACTCGCTGCACAGAAGCCAGCAGGAAATTTGGGCTACGAATTCGAGATCAGCGTCAAAAACTGCATATTGTAGCACACATCCCATCACGAATAGCCACGGCCACCACGTATCCTTCGCTTGTCAGACTCATGACATCTGAAAATAGGGGAGCAGGAACAAACAGTGATCAAATGATTTGCACTCACAGGTTGTATCAATGTTTTCAAAGGGTTTCCAGTCCTGCATTTTCAAGCGTTTTTCAGTCCTGCATTATCCCTCTTATTGCTTATCAATCTAGATTAGCAGAGGAAACCCGGGTCAGATTAAACCTTCGAAACTTCGATTGTAAATGGTGTTAGGAATAGTCACATGAAGCGCAAATCCCTGTGTTTATGGCCACTTCCTGAAGAACGCATTTTGAATTAAAGTGTAGGAAATTTTAGCAAATTATGCACTTTGCACGGGATTCCTGAGATGTTGAGAAGTAGTGTGCGACTTAACGAGTGAATTGGATAATTATTAGATGTTTGCAAAGTGAATTGGATAATTATTAGATGTTTGCAAAAAGTTCTAGTCATTGCCCCTCATTCTTCAACGCGCCATCACTCGACTCAGTGCCATATTTCTATTCAAGAAAATCGTCACCATGGTTTATGTAACGTTAGGAATCCGATTTGAGTGATCTTATTTCAGGAGCCTAGAAATGAACCAATTTAGACGCGAGAAATCCCGTCATCATTTTCTACTGAGCTTTGATAACTGAGTGCCTCACCCATTGAAAATTTTGTGAGCAAGATTTGAGGGCATCCTTATGTTTTTGACGGTGAGGAGTACGAGTGTTGAAGTCAATTCTGTCCAAACTCAAGGCAGAAAGGAGGTACACGCCTTGAAGAGTTCCTGCGTCAGATGTTTACTGAAAGGTGCTTATGCTTTACATTGCTATGGATTCTCTTGTTTGGTTTCCATTTCTGGTTGTATTTTAGCACATTGTTTCGAGGAAACGAGCACGCTAATAGGAAAATTCAATCCGCATGAAAATCTATTGTGTTATCCGGCAGCTGATGCGCTGTGGTAGGATTTGTGGTGGGATTTCAGTCAGTTAAGTTCCTGTTTCCATTACTGGATGTGTTGCGTATGTAAGTACGATTATAACGATTAAACCACGTGAACTATCTGACAATTAATAGGATGAACGAATGCAACGCAGCGAAGTAAACTAAGTAAAAACGCATGGTAAAGTGCACTCTTCCTAATAGTTCATGAAGCGCCACGGAAATCCAGAACACCCACGCACACGGTTGCACGAGATACGTTCCCCAATCAAGAGTGGAGCCGGCCGCGCACCGCTAGTCCTCTCTATCTCTGCGTTTCCTATCTCTAATGGGTCCCTGTACTGCCTCCACCTACACCCCCCCCCCTGTCTATGCTCTAGTCCCTCGCGGCCGGCGCAACGCAGCTGGGGAACGTATCTCATGTAATCCCACGCACACATAGTTACAATCCTTCATTCAGTTGAGTCTACATATTAAAATACGGTCTTTGCATCCATGCACAACACCTGCATATAGCGCACTGTGAACTCACTCGGCTTGGGTCGCTTTTATAGGCATTGAATGTGGTAACCGTTGGTAGTACAGGATGCTAATTTCAGAACGTGTCATGCCATCCGGAAGCTCCAGTTTTGTGAATGAGCTGTGCATAAATCTTGTTTACTGCACCGGCACTAGTTGAAATGGAGTCGAATGAAGCAGTGGAGTAGCAGGGGAGTAGAACAACAATCATCTTGAGTACAAGATAAAATATGAAAAAACTCCTCCAGGTACATGCCTTGTCTTCATTTTTCTAGCTCGCAAACATGTTCTAAGAACTCTACTATATGCAAATACAGTGGGCGTCAATGGCGATGACCGTCCTCGGCCTCGAAAAGCACGCTGCGCGACCGCGCCGCTCACGATGGAATTGTCGCTGCAGTCTGGATTTTTTTCGGTAGCTGTTCATCACATTTGATTTCAACTAATAAGGAAACTAACTTAATGTCAAGAACACCCCACAGTATATTGTCCTGGAGGGGATTCCTGCTCGACCGGTGCGGTCGCGCCATGTGCCTTTCTAGGCCGCAGAAAGGTCATCGCCATGGACGCCCACTATACGTCTGACACGATAGCAGACATTCTGACGCATGCTCGTTCAGCAGTTATGATGGCTACGAACGCGCAGTTGTACGGAATATGTTTAAAAAAACAGCTGAACTGTGCACTGGTGAAGAAGGAATAAAAGAATCGTCCAAGCCTGCGTAGGATACCCACACTGTAAACGGCGATATCTCAAGACAGGTCAAGGTACCGCTTCGCTCCCCTTGCTTCTCTGACAACATATGTGCCACTATTCGCCGTTGCATTGTTCAACGCATCTTCGAGATGATGCCTGATAAAACTAGCCGTCATTTCCAACAAAAACGTGCCGTTAGTGCAACTCTGTGAGCTACAATCTTCCTGATATCCACTGCGTAAATGGTATACGCTTCTACCATCATTCAAGTGTATGCATGTCGACGCTGTTTCGTTCAAGTGCTCTATAGTATAACAGTGCAGCTTTGCAGCTTTCTTTAGTGGAGCAGTCGGTGAGCTGATTCCCCGAGTTGCATAGCTTCTACATTCCGTGCTCGAAATGGAATCGAGATTCTAGAGAAGGATGAAGAGGCGCCTGGTGAGCTAGATGTGAAATATTAGACCCGTGCAAAAGTTCCGGGGCAGTTGCACCTAATTTCTTTGATGCGCCATAACTCAACTCAAAGTCAACCATTTGATCCGAATCAAAAAGCATTGGCTTCTCTGTAATGTTGTCAACAAGGTGCACTAACGATTTTTCCAGAGGAACAAAATTTGACAGGTTCATACTCGAAAGAGCGGGACACGTCGTTTTTGAGTAGGGTCTGTTCACGAGATGTTTTACGTTGATGTAAAGTCGTAGAGGCTTGAAAAGAAGGCGTTCTTCTGGAGGTTGGTCTTGAGAGTATACATGCTGAGTTAAAACTTCGGGGACCAATTGGTCATCTTTTTAGACGGTTGACACTGCAACACTTTAGTGTGTGCTATACCGCAGCAGAGATGGCGGACTCACACAAAATCCATCTCCTCATATCTCCTTTCATACTATTTCCCTCCAAGTCACGTGGCATGAGTGGCTATTTTCCTCGCAAAGTCCTGCACACTTTCCACTAGGTCTGATTCAACCCACCCTTTCCGGGAGCCTTTGTGAAGGTCAAATTGCTGATCAACATGTGGGGCATTTTGCAAGCTCTCATCTCCGCTCAGAAATTGTAAGCACCTACGAGCTGTTCCCATTACGGAGAGGATACCCTACACAGACATAATCTTTATTGCGACAGTCGCCTTCCCTGCGAATCGGCCGAATTTGAATTCAAAAATCAAAATTCCGCGAAATTGCTGATTGCACATAACATTGCTTTTATACCTGAAACGCAGCGACGCTGTGACGTAGATCAAAGCCAAAAGAGGTAAAGATAGCAGATGTCCCAGGCTACCAGCGCACATGAAAAGGATTGCAGAATATTGCATCAGCAAGAAACAAAACTATGTTAAACAGCGAACTTTCACCAACTGCCCCGGAACTTTTGCACGCACCTAATAGTTTGGAGCCAACCACTTCACAGACCTCAGAAGACGTGGAGAGACCGAAACATAAGGTAATTGAACTGCTCCATCTAATACACCTTGAAGGAGGAGAACCAAACACTTAACAACTTCTATTCCGTCAAGAAAGCTAGCCACGCGGTATCACTGTTATGAACGCAAAGACAGAATCAGTACAAACCGAATTTATTGCGCTCAAACGGAAAATAGGTCCAAATGAAGACGAAAAAGACGTGCAGAAATGGGGAATGGCGAAGTAGCGGAAGGCCTTGCTGTCGCAACATTGTTTTTATACCGTATCTGAAATCTTCGGAATTTCGTTATCTTTGTGCAAAAAACAAATTTCATGAGAAAACACCTCCTCACTGACCGAAGCGGTCGCGTTCAGCGACATTGAGTTTTAGAGCACGCCTACGCGCCTTTTGAATAAATAAATAAATAAATAAATAAATAAATAAATAAATAAATAAATAAATAAATAAATAAATAAATAAATAAATGATAATAAATAAATAAATAAATAAATAAATAAATAAACGAGTAAATATAGCTGACAGAGCAGCTGACAAAAAAAGGCAGCGGTATCGTCTTCCTTCGAACCGGTCCACATTGAACAGGTTGTGCAACTCGGCCTGGCCTCCTCAAAAGCGCTGGTGGGCCTCAAAAAACGGGGATTTCGAACGCCTTGACTGTTTTCAGCGTTATAATAGTGTTCAGCGCATGCAACTGTAATACCTCGAACTGTGTTGAGATCTCGGAGTCGGGTACTTCCGTGGGTGTTGCCTTCAATTTTCTTTACATTGCTTCTCACTTTTCACATACGAAGGAAGCCATACCTTTCAGAAGTCCGAAAGTCCATTCATACTAATCCAACACTTTGCAGATAACATTCATGCGATTATTCGAATGTTCGGATTCGAATATTTTTGAAGTGTTTGGTTCGAGTAGTATTTGTACGTCAAATGGTTATGACGGACTCTAGCGTTCGATATTCGTATATTCAAGGCCAAATGTGTATGTCTGTGTGTGTGTTTAAGGTTAAACAAATTTTGCGTCTCGATACATGCTATTCTTCTGCAACTAACGTCGTACATGTATCTGCGCCTGAGATTGGAGTAGTGCTAACTACTGCTCCTCTGATAATCATACCTTGCCCCTTCTAAGCATAGCTAGCTCAATTTTTTTAGAAAAAGTCTATTGAGACCTTGAAGCTCAGAGTGTATGCATAGCAGCAAGCTGCAGCTATTTTCATTTCTGTGCTACCCGTCGCTGTCTTTTCCATGACTCTTGCAGAAATCTTTGGGTACAGTAGGACATCGTTTTTGCACGTGCCATTTCGCACGGGAAACAAAGAGAGTACAACCAGTTACCCGGTTCTCTGCTTCTACGACTAGCAACCACGTAACAGTGCCAAATGGTTGCTGCCATTCAGGGCCACTCGAGTAGGTTTTCCATGGTTTCAGCAGCTATTCTGGTGATGGGCGGTTCTCGCGAGAATATCCTGGCAGTGCTGTTCCCAACCACTGCCTAGGCGTGACATAGGGGAAATTCGAGCATCGCCAACCATACGTGTACGAGTTTTCAATCCTACATGTCCGGCATTGTAAGAAGTCAGATTAGGATTGAGCCACCAACGCCCTACTTTTGCGTGATATTACGCTACTCATCTTACTGAGAGTTCCAAATAGGTATAAGTCTAGACCCTTTCTACGTAAAAAAACCGCCAGAATATTATTTCAAATGGTTGGTCAGCGCGGTCATCCTAGCTCTCTCTCTCTCTCTCTCTGGCTCGTATTCCGCAAATTTAGACATGTATTCTTTGGAATCTTGATCATCAAAACATGTAGTATCGGTCCCGCCGGCTCATACCATAGCGTTGCATCTCTTTATAGGAAAGTTTGGTCATTATCTCATAGATGAGTACTATTTTGTACATGTATACACGCATTTCCTGCAATTAGTCTGCTGACGACTCAGTTTTCAGGAAACATGATCTTCTTTGTTCACGCAGCCGTACTTCTGGCACTCTTTGGTGCAACAACTCAGGTAACTTCATTGCGCATTGAGCCTCCTGTAGGATGACATGCGCTTGTCTTTTCTTCGCTTCTGAACGAAAAAGGAAAGAAAAAATCGATTCAGGACAAATGTTCCATGATCCGCATCCACGATTTGAACGGATTCACTGGCAAAGAAATCGAACACGTCGACGACTACAACGAGTACACTTGTGCGAAGCTTTGCTACGTGGATGATGCGTGTGATGCGATAATTTTTGATTTTGAAGAAGTTTGTTACCACCCATACTTTTTCACTTCAGCGCTGTACATGAGGAGTTGAAGTTAGCAAATCTCATTCCAAAAATCTCTTTATTTAAAGCGCCCCTGCCAGCATAGGTTCTTCTCTTGGTGAGGATGCACTCTCTTCACTCTTAGTTTAAAAAAAAAAACTGAATCCGGTGATTCCAACGCACAAATAATATGCTCGATATTCCTTAGCATGTCATTCACAAGTTCTTAAGGCAGATTTTGAAATTCTATAGATACCTTGAAGCCCTCATGACTTCCCAACGCAACAGTCGCCCATGATTAAGAATAGAATAGACCAGCGATGTCGCTATGGGTACACCGCTGCATGGATTTGGGGGGCAATAAAAATCTCTCACTTTTTTGCCGATGTGAAACTTTCGCAACTCATCCACAACTTCTGTGACATGTATGTACAGGGGGGGGGGGCATAAGTTATTGCCATAAGTTATTGTACAACGTTTGATCTTTTATTTCTCCGCCAGGGACCCATGTACTGTTCCAATTTTCTCTCTGCAAGATAGAGAAAGGTTCAAAGTATCTTTTAGTTAAGATCCGCTTTTTTGGGAAAGTTCTGCTATCGAGAAGCTGGCCTCGAAACAAATTTTTGAAAAAAAGTGGGTTGTTGTGACAATTTTCTCTAGAAAATCCACAAAATCTTCGCGTTGGAATATGCTGCTCAGATGATTCTTGAAGAGCAGGAAATGCTCTTGCTAGCCTTGCCCGGGCTTTCTCAAGAAAGCGAAGTTTGAGGAATATGCGGGCGAAAAACCACGGCTACTCCATGCCACCGGTAATGGCCAATTTCCACCAAATTTGCGTCCTAAGAATTCTTGCACTAAAAGACAGAATATCAGCCAGATTGTGTCTGTGACCTGAAAACTAGAGTAAAAATGCTGCAGAATGGCTATGGAGCCCCATCAATAGGCCCAGATACAGACCAGCTTTGCTCTTCGAAACCTGAGGCTTGGTTTTCTCATCCAAGCAACTTTTTGAACAGCCTCGTTCTGTGCTCTTATCAACCCCGATCTGCAGTGGATTTTGCACATACAGTGGCGGCCACATATTTAGCACGCTGCCAATTTCGGGCGATCAATTGATGAAAATATAAAATCTGTATATCAGGATTGGAATGAGCTATCAGGACAATATTTGAGAATGAGATAAGGCATAGTGTTCTCCTTCTTGCCTCACCTTTGTTGCTCCGGGAAGTGCTTCTGGATGGGATTGCACGCATATAGAGCTAAAAATGCAGTGCTTTTAGAAATGTTTCAGTTTCTCTCCTAGATGACTTTATAGGATCTGGGAAAAATGTGATTTTATACTCGATATAATTGCGTGTTTTGCTATAGTAGCTTCAAGTGAGAAGTTTCTCACTTAGGGGGAGAACGGAATTTGACAACTGGAGTAAAAAAAATGGTGAAAAAAGGATTCATGATGATTCCAAGGATAAACCGTGCATTTACAGCCGCGGATATTTTTTCCGATTTGTGTTGCTAACATGCAATCAGATACTAAAAGGAAGATCCTGGGGCTTGCTTTATTAGCGAGATTCATGAAAATGAAATTTTTGACGAAATTGACGGTTTGCTTCTGTCTCTGGCTCCAGCCGGTGTGTAGAGTGCAGTAAAAGCATTTATAGGGAAATGTTGACGAGAAACTTGCTCAATCTGCGTCACCACTTCATTTTCTTCCATAGCGAGGTACACGAATTTTACACAGAATTCAGGAAAACCGACGAAATTGAACTTTTATTTTCTCAATCCAGTTTGAACGGACTCTTGGCCCTATGTAAGTAACAGGAAGGACGCCCCCCCCCCCTAGTGCCTCAACACATATTCGAACTTAGTTTTGATTTGCTCATCATATGCCTGAGAAATGCAAAAAATTCTGGTGGCCAAAATCGTGGGTGAGCTTAATATGTGGCCGCCACTGTACATCTCAAAATGGGCTTCAAGTGTATGGGACTATTTCTGTACCACTCAAATCCGTTGTCAAGAAGTGTTTTTGTGGTTGTTTTGCTCAGGAATAGCGGGCTGAATCAGTGCATTTCGCGGCACCAAAAATCTGAATTTGAAATTTCCGTTAAAATTTCTGCGCCATATCCAAAGTATCCAGTGCATGTTTGTAGTCAGGAAATAGAGGAAATCCAGCCTAGCCTGTCAGAAAACATTGCGCTACCGCAGAATAATAAGCCAGCAAACGATGTACAATAACTTATGCCCCCCCCTGTATTTGAATTCGAGTGGCGCAGCACTATTGAATTACCTAATTTTTGGGCTCCAGAAGAAAAACGTCAATTCAGAGGGAAGTACCATTTCCTCCTGGTATTCAGTAGGGACCAGAAAGCACCCAATACTGTTCGAACGTAGAAGCTCTGTGAAATATAAACGAAGCAGTGGAAGTGTTGGAAGACTAGTTTGGCGATGGTGGCTAGGGTCGGGTCCGACGTTATCATGGGGTAAGATGGCTACACCGGGGCGAGTGGATTCTTCGAGCAGAATTACCTCAGCTATTTGGTAGCTCTGAGAGATATGATGTTCATCTAGACTGTACGATTCCCAAGAAGCATTTCCCAGGCCCTCTCGAAAGAAATCTGTTGGTTTAATTGGTTGCTGTCATTTAGACCAAATATGTCTTCTTTAAGCTTCGAAAATTGCTGATGACTAGCCATTTGGAGTCAAACATCTCTTTAACACTTAGCACAGGTCGTTTGGCCAGTCCTGATTGCCTTTCGAGCTTCGGCAGAATGGCGGAATAGGTAGATGTCGGTTGCGCTGTTTTTCACTGACTGAATGCTCCATTTCGCAGGCTCAAAACTTAAGCAAACTATCGCTTTACCAAAATCTTTTTACTAATCTCTTGTAGAGGAAGAAAAGCGCTTCAGAATCTTATACGACTTGTACCTGACAGATATCAAACTGGTGGAGAAAAGTGTATCAGAAAAAAAGCGCAATGACTTATGTTAACACCTAATATAATAGTTTAGTACAGTTGCGACAGATCATAAAAACTTCTGCGGCTAGATTCCCCAACTTGCATTCTGGCGATGCTGGCAGTGATGCTGAGACTTCTATAATAGTAAGTAAGGAAGGAGTGGAAAAATTTTGCCCTATTGGGAGGCGGGCGAAGCAAACGAGTGCGTCTGCCTTAGACCGATCAGGTTGACACGGCATCGTTAGAAAATTCATTTTTTTCCAAACATCTTCTGCCGATAGAGAATATTCTTCATTTCAGGAAATGTGTTATATGTATACACTCCCCGGCAATGAGCCATTCCTGGCAAACACTACCAGAGCCGTCGGATACAAGATTGTACACCGTTCAACACCTGGCTGCCGCACAGTGATACTTTGACAGTTTCGTTTTTCGCGACATCTTTGAAATTTATTGAGCAATGGAAATTTTCGTGATCAAATTCTGCTTTTGTGAGGCTAGGCGGGCGTACTTGGTCATGCTGTAACACTAAGTGTTGGTTCCATTTCTGAGTTGTTAAAACATCCGTATAAGCTTGTGCATGTTTTGGATAAACAGTACTTCGTTCATTCTTCTCCTGTGGGAATTCAGTTCTCATTGGATAAAGTTGCCATAGCATCACAACACGTAAAAATTTGGAACACAAGGAATTCAGTCCTCATTAGCTGCACCCAATCCTTTTGGTGGAATAGATTATACATGGGTGATGTTGTGAGGCTCAGCAGACGGGCGATGATGCAAGCACGATTGAGGTGGCTGTGCATGGCACGAGACCACTTAATTCCGGAATATTCTCTTCAAGGGTTCAGTCCGTCGCGGTAGAATCCGGCCTGCTATGAGGCAACGGAACGAGTGGTATCTCTCAGACAATTATGCAACTCTACTCTTGTCAAACACTCTTCCTCCTGGCGTCATGTTGAGCGGTTGATTCTCAACTACCGCTTTTTTCGGTGCATCCTGCCAACATCTTCGCTACAGGATCAGACCGAACACGTAGCGTGGGCCGCATGTCAAAACCATCGGCGGACTGGCTCAACACCTCTACTTGCAACGTCTTCTCAGACACGGCGCCGAGAGAACGAGATGATCTCGTAGTTATGACAAAGAGAGCTCGTCTACGGCCACAGAAAATCATTGAAAGTGCAAGAAATCCACCAAATTCTGCCACTGATGTCGTGACCCAAAAGAAAGTGCCGCTTCGTGGAGCTTTGGCACCGGCAGTGCGAACGTTAAAATTCTAAACTTTCGTGGTTTTTGTACATGTCCAAATACTGGAAATAATATGATGGAAAAACTGCGCAATTGTATCGTTACTCTCTCCTCAACTTACTGTTAAGTTAGACGGTCAATGTTCTCCTTAACTGACTGCATTATACGAAATGTGCTCTTTATGCCCGTGGCATACTCGACAGCGACACCGTCGTGATAAAAAATGAATGAAAATGATGATGACAAAGTGTTACCAGTTCTCATGTCTTATCACACTATTTGCGTTAGATAGCGTGCTGGTGTAGGATCAGTTGCACGAGAACTTTCTGTGGTGAACAGCCGCAGCGGCAGCGTCGCTGTGAAGCATGCCATATCCCTTACGCAACAGTATTGAGTGCATAGGAAATTTCCGTTCAACTCTTGAGTTTCTGTATGATTCACGGCTTGGATTGCGAAATCATACACGTTTCATCAATGTTTCCTCCTTACATCCTTCGAATACCCAGAGTTCTCCGCTTATCTCGGAAATTACACGACTTGTTCAATGGTTTCTATATTGTATATGTCCATATACCATGGGCGTGTCATTGGGCGTGTCAGTTCCCCGCCTTCCTCGGGGATTTAGCCTTTGGCGGCGGGCGAAGGAGGTGGTTCGAGCCGAGGCGATCAATTGCGGCGTGACC
>JARK01001345.1:2077334-2089872 GCA_000688135.1 Ancylostoma ceylanicum
GGGGGGGGGGGGGGGAAGAGGTCTGCGCTTCATATAGAGTAAGATGATTTGATCGACAGTGTTCAAAGAATGAAGAATTAAAGAATATCCTCATCAAAGATAAGCTGTATAGTCGTTGCAATTCGAGTAGGGCTGCAAGGCCGGCAGCACATTGGAGGCAACTGTGCCTGAAGTTTTTCTGTTTGAGCAGCGTAGTTATCACAACACTTTGCGTTGCCGCGATAACCCTCGTAACGCTTCAATTCTCGTACTCCTCCTCTGTCATGATATTCAAAAGGAGTTCCACGTACAGATACCCAAAGCTGCCAATGATGCAAACCACGAAGGCTGCGATTACATCATTCTGGAATGAAAGACCTCTGTTTATCAATTCCGTTTTCCCGTGGCCTCGACACGAGTGACTCCACTTAGCTCGAGTTTGAAACGGGAGTACATTTTGCAACACCAATATTTTCGACTGGACGGCATGCCCGGCTTCGCTCGGGTATTTCATTTCTTCCGGCAGTTCAACGCTGATGACGACAAATGTTAAACCCAACGATCTTTTCATAGTGCTCGTCATTTTCATGATCAGCCCAGAAATCCTTTTTCATTCTCCTCTGTCAGAAAGTAGGAACAGTTGTTTTGTTGGCAAATTCTTCTAAAATCCTTGCTATATTCACGTTAAGTGTGTTGAAGAACCCTAGTGGACGTGTTCTTACTTATCACTGAGTGAAGGCAGAAAAATCGACAGAATCGATAACTCTATGTTTCCGTGAAATGTGATTGTCATATTCGTGTTCACCTTAACACATTCGCGACCTTACACTTTCGGCATGGTGCGTCGCGTGGGACACAGGCGGTCCCTTAAGCACGCGTTTGTGCTCAACCGGTTGAGCACGCGGTCCCACGCGTCGCACCATGCGTGCTCAACCGGTTGAGCACATTGTCGCGAATGTGTTAATGAAGAACCCCAATGGACATGTCCTCGCCGACCAGTGGGCAGAAGTAGCGAAAAATCAATAAAATCGATAAATCAATACTTCATGCAAAACGGTTGTGGCATTCGTGTTCAGGGTATAGGATAACCCCAGTAGGCATGTCCTTATCGACCCGTGGGCAAAAATAGCGAAAAATCAATAAAATCGATAAATCAATACTTGGTACAAAATGGTTGTCATATTCGTGTTCAGCGTATTGGATAACCCCAGAAGACATGTTCCCACCGACCCTTGGGCGAAAACAGCGAAAAATCAATAAAATCGATAAATCGATCAATCATTCGATAACCCGAAGTAGCCTAAAACCTTCTCCGGTCCGAGATGCATATGTGTGCAAAGTTTGGTCCTGATCGGTTAACTCTCCACGATTTCTATAAGGAACATACATACATACACACAAACACACACACGCACAGACTTTCTACTTTATATATAGAGATTTTTCGATTGGGTGCCCATGCCAGCAAATGGAGCTACAGGAAATGGGAATGACTGATGGGAAGCGATGCGTATTTTCTGTAAGGGAAAGCGCAGGTCAAGCTCTATCTAATTTTCTTGAAGCGAACACACACTGAGTTGGTTATTAACATTGTTTTTAATAGAACTGATCTTTATTCCAGCTGTATCGCTTTTGTCACTCATTTTTCGGCGCACACGTCCGACCTGTTCCGCATTGAGAGCGAAAATTACCTTCTCCACAGCGGAGATAGTTCAGGTATCAACCATATATACAGTGCCGGCCAAAATTATATAGCCTTTTGAACTTTCCACCATAACTGCTGTTGACAAGAAGCTTAGAAGTTCAAATTTCAATGAGAGTTATAGACGCTCACATTGGAAAAATGTTGAAACCCAACCACTCCATGGTTGAATTTTCTTGAGAAAAAATTTTCTTAATGTGATTCGAAACCTGCGATCTTTTGTTATTTACGAACAGCCACGGAATGGCTTTTGTAGGCAAAATCACACCGTTGATTAATTGCACTGTAATAGAATGGACTCATTTCTAGTAGGATATATGCGCTTACGGCTCAGCAATTGTGATGTGCCATGCCTACTTGAGGTCAATTTAAGAGCAATCCTCTACAAGTGTTTCCATCAACCTGGCTGGTTCTTTTCTCGCCAATTCGAGGTCATTGCTGGCTCGTGTGATTTTCGGTACCAACTAAACATGTTCTGCCGTATGGAGATCCGTGGCTCTCTCGAAATCTCAAATATTGCAGATGTTCGCGGTGTACACGATGGCGCACGTCATGAGAAAATGGCTTTGAATTTTTTTGAATTTTGAATCCATTTTTGCAAAAACGGGGTAGGATATTCCACTACTGTGTTGTGTCGTGAGCTTCACTGGTCTTGGAAATGCTATATAATTTTGGCCGGCAGGATTGAGAAAAGGAAAATCTATACCAATAAGACGCATGTATTCTTTTGCAAAATACTTTTCATGAAGACCAGTCAGTGCGATATATACAGTAGGCGTCGGTGGCGGTGACCCGTCTACGGCCTCGCAAAGCGCGCGGCGCTACCGCGCTGCTCATGGTAGAATCGTTGCCGCGGGGGCGAATCTGGGTTTTCTTGATAGTTTTTCATCACATTTGATGGTAACTAATAAGAAAACTGACTGTCAAGAAAATCTCATAGTTTGATGTCCCTGAGAGGATTCCTGCTCGAGCGGCGCGGTCGCCCAGCGCGCTTTGCGAGGCCGCAGACGGGTCACCGCCATTGACGCCCACTGTACATATTTCCTCAAAAAAAAAAAAAATGACGCACGGCCGCTGAGAGGCTGCAAGCGCGTGAGTTTGAGCTGCGGGAGCGATGTGACTAGCCCTATCCTTCATCATGTAGACGCACGCACTCAAATGCACGCATCCAGTGGGAATTTTCCTAGAGACGACTTCGAGAACGGCTAAGAAGAGAACGAGAGAAATCGGGTGTTTTTTTGCTTAACGACTTGTAACTTCACTTCTTTCATTATTAATAAACTTAAAGTAGCTATTATACACTGCGTTTCGTGATTATAGGACACCCTCCTCTCCAACTTTCCCACTACTGGCTTTTTCTCTGACTTTGGGGTTTTTCCTTTGGTACCAGTGTTATCAGCACCTAAAATAATGGTGGTACACGATTTTCAAGCTCACGGCAGCAACTCTAGTTTTATAGAACTTTATTTTTCTTTTCTCGAACACTTCACAGTCACGACACACCTTCTGATTGTATCAAGTTTATTTACAGCGCAATCAAATCTACGAATTTTCGATAATTTACTTACATCTGTGGACCACACTGATTCTATGCGGTCCGCTGTCCCTGCTCCTTATAGGGATTCTGAGGACATCCGTTTTGATAGACATCGCACATACGAGACTGCCTAGCTCAATTTCTCAGTCGCTCATTGCCGACGGAGGCGCACTCAAAATGGTCTGACAGGGACCCACTGTAGTCCTACTTTGGAAATACTATTAGCACTGGTCACAGGCTGTTCTACTGGCTTTGCTAGGTGGCGATCCAAGCCCACGTGGACAACACTCGCCCAACTTCGAGGTTTTCCACATTTTCTTACTAAAACCCGCGAATCGTTATGACAGGGAGGAAACTACTCATAGGAGTTTTCTGCGGTCCGACGCTGCCAGATCGGACACCGTCCCTGCTCGCTCAAGTGTTTGCTCTTCGCGAAATAGACAGTAACTGATGAAATGTGGGGAACAAAATGTCACAGTTGATAAAGTGACCAGATCCTGTTGCAAGTACTGTAATTGGTGATGATTGAGGTGAATATATGACAGACTTCTTAATTGTGGCATGCGGAAGAGTTATTATCATACGAGACGCTAGGAAGTGGTGTGATCCAATAGAAGAAAGTTGAAAATATCTGGAAAGTTCGATTAAGTATAGTCAACTCCAAAAGTCCGTAGACAAGAGTTGGGACCGCGGCGCCGTTTTCCTCCGTGTCTCTGCCCTGCATGCCCCGCTAATTCCGTGCAGCAGACAGCGAGAGAGCCGCGCCGCGGTCCCAACTCTTGTCTACGGACATTTGGAGTTGACTATACATAGTTGGTTACCGAATATCATAATAACCTACGGTTCGGACGGACTCCGTTACTAATGTGGTCGAGGTGCTGAGACTCGATAATTATCAACGTCCCTACATCCCTCATGTTTGCTCCTAATATTTCACGAGTATGACTTATGCCTACTCACTGCTAACGGCCAGAGGTTTGGCTGAACGTGGGCATTACTGTGTTCAGCCAAACATCGAGTTAAGGTCCAATGCGTATGCAGCAGGCTGCTGTCGTTACCGTTTCAGCATAGCCATTCCAGTCGTCTCTATTTCCTCGTAGAATTCTCTGGACAGAGTAAAACACATCCTTCATCCACGCTACTTCCTCATCAAAACGAAGACATTACTACCGATAAATCACTTCTTATGCTTCACTGACTAGCAACCACCCTAGACTGTCAATTGGTTGCTGTCATTCAATGTCACCCGCTTATGTTTCCCATGTTTTCCATGGCTTCGGCGATGTTGACCATTTTCCATGGCTTCGGCGATGTTGACCATTCTTCCGTTGCGCAGTTCTCAGACGGTCACCCTGGCAGTTCTGCTCTATCTGGAATAACATTAGAGAAATTTCAAACACAGTTTTCGGTTCTGGGTTTCCGTTCAAGCAGTAAGCCACTTTAGGGATTTACCGATTTAATTGCATCACAACATGTGTAGCGCAGCTTGGTCACTGCCTTGCAGATGAGAAGTGTTTTGTACATTAAATTATGATTAAGTCAGCTAACAAATCGCGATTCCCTATGTTTTAGGGGTGAGATGCACGCGCTTCAAGTGGCGGCTCTTCTCGCTTCCCTGGCAAGAGTTCAGGTGATCCCATAGTACATTGAGCTTTCTCTGAGAGGACAAAGATTATTCTTTATTTCGCTTCTGAATAGCCTCTCCGAAGCCCTTCAATCGAGCCTAGAAAGAACATAGCATTGCACAATGCGTATAGAAAAATTTCACAGAGTTTTAGGGAGAATGCTCACTGATTCCCATCGAAAACGTCTTTGTTGGAAAGGAGCTCGGGATGCAGGGCGCGGTAAATGATGTTGATTGCATTGGAATGTGTTACCAAGATCAAAGATGTGATGCGATGAGATATAAGGAAGATTTTTTATCTGTATGTTTGTCACCACTCATGCTTTTCTTTCAGAGCCAAACATTAATTTCCCAAACTTCACATTTTTTAGGATGTGGAGCGTTAAGCCTGAAAAGAGCAGTACGGCCAAGATCTGCTATTATCCATTTCGACGCATTGGATGATCACATATCTTGACCTCTCTAGCTATAACTCTCTACATCCCAAACTGAAAGAAGAAGAAAGCCAAATCTACTGCAGGGCAGAACTCTCAGGGCACACGTACATGATTCTCTGTCGAAATATGTATGAAAGCAAGAAGGAGAGCGAATCGAAAAACTTGATACATTGACCCACTTTCTACGGAAGTTTTATTGTGTGAAATTTCATTTTTACTTTTATAGTTAATATATGGAATGGCCAAATTTATTCTTATATGTACAGGGTGGTCCAAAAATACGGAGACAAGGCTGCGATACGCGTTCCTCAACTTATCTCGTGTTTTTTTTTTCATTTTGCATCCAATCTTTTGCTGTACATCTGCTCAATCGTACAACTTCTTCTAAAATAATACCTAGCATTATGAATTTTTGCGAGAACTATGCCGTCAGTCAACATTTTCTCCATCACACAATCACGTCTTCCTGTAGTCTAGGCGCGTACTATGTAATTCTGACGTGTAAGATTTTGCAGAATGGTCACTTAGCAGTGCATCACAGAGTACAATGTTTGGGTAACAGAATAACATCAAAAGAGAATGTGAAAGACCACCCATCATGGTTGTGACGGCCTAGATTCGGTGCGAATTCACCGATATGCGACACGGCTTGAACGTACTTATCAAAACGGATCACTCTCAATAATCGTATAACGGGGCAATTCTCCTTAGAACTTTTGATTTTGTGGGCCTCACAAGTTTCACTCCCCTAGCTAAGCACTGGAAAAAAGAACCGAAAACAGCCGTAAAATGCATTTTCACCTTGTTTTTGCGGAGGACCTCTTTCCTCGTCCGCTTCCTTATGACTACTACTTTTACTGCTAATTCGCGCAGATTTCTCCTCATGGTATTCATTTAAGGACAAGAACTGATTTTACTCTCAAAAAATTCTTTAATCATGGAGGCAGGGGGTTCTAGAAGCGTGGAGTTATGTATCTGGGAAGAAGCCACGTCTGCACCTCAGCAAGTGACTAGTTTGAATTTTTCACGTCTTTTCTTGCTGCGTTACGAGAATTCGTGAGATGTGATAATATATTTTCCTCAGTACTGAGGTAAAATTATATATTGACAGCAAAATTGTCAACTTGCTTTCTAATGTTAGATATGAATCTTTGGCGAGGAAAAGAACGAAATCATTCATCTATACTCTGATACGTTCTTCTTGAAACAGTGACTTATTATTTGCTGACAATGAACACACTTTATATGTCCAAAAACTTATTCAACTACATATATTCAACTACATCACGCGCTCAACGCGCTCCATCAACAAACACTAGACAAAACCAAATTCTGTTACGAATACGAGTGCCTCTTTAGTGCGCATAAGCAAGAGCCTGATTTTTTGCTTTCTATGATCATGGCGTGTACGGAAGATTGTTGCTAGAGCTTGTATCGTCAGTTGTCCCTCCTCAATGACTTCCATTTACGCCGCACTAGAGAGGCTCTTGAATTTGGCTAGAAAAAATCAATTCACGTTCCGAAACAAACATTGCGAATAGATGATATGGTTCATTTCAGGGAGGAAAGTGTCACTTATATACGTTCTCGGGCGGAGAATCATACGATTTTTCCCTTTCCATCGGATACAAGGTTATACGACGTTCAATCCCGTCTTGCACAAACATTCGATCACTGGAGATAATTGTATGACGATTTTCTTCCGTCATTCTCCTTTTCTCATTCTATCTCCTATTCTCGATTAGCTTTAGTCGTTATTGCCTGAGCATACCGTAGCACGGAAGGCTGACGTATAAAAATTTGTTTAACGTTTACATGTACTTAGTTTCTTCACAGGTTATCTTCTATCGCTCATACAGCACTTGAAAATAGCTCTATATGATGTTGCCAATATAGAGAGCAACAGAAGTTCTGGATACCAGATGCAATTTGCATCAGTAGGGGACTGGAGTCAACGACCATATCCAAGCCATTTGTCTAAAGAAAGCAGTTGAAGAACGAGAAAGTCAGCCGTTATTGCATAAATGGGCCCCAAACTAACCAGGTAGTGTAGTCGCTGGGTGCTGCCGGGTTTTAAGCAAGAATAATGAAAGAGCGATCTACCCTATATGTATTCGCCCGACGTGCGTGCAACGCAGATCGAACAGTATGGATGGTCTCCATAGTATACGAGGTGGTCTCCATAATGCTGCATGAGGCAAACGAGAATCGTTCTGTGCAGTCTTGTGGTCAATCTCATTCTCTTTATTCTATTTTTTCTCAATCTTTAGTGCTTTTGCTCTTATTCGCATTCTAGCGATCTAATAAACGAGCACCCAAATACATATTGGACAGAAAATCTTCGCGCTGCAAGTTTTCTCTGTGAGTCGATTTCAAATGGAGATGCCTGCACTGTGACCAACACTACTGACTGTTCGCAAAGACAAATTTATAGAATTCTTTACGAGGCCTGGAGTCCGAAATCACGCCAATACCCTCAGCGCGCCTCTTATTTTAACGGCCCAACTCTTAGGGGAAACAAGAAGGTTACCGAAAAATTTTTTATTACCACAGTAAATTTAGTACCGCAGTGAAATCTTTAAATTCCATATACAGGGTGGTCCACATGACTTGTGACACAAACAAGTATCTACAGCTTTGCATCAGTCATTTAAAATGTGAAATAAGTACTTTTATTCAAAAAATCCTAGATCTCACACGTCAGATTTAAAGTGACCGCGTTCGGCTTTAATACGAATATCAGATCTCTTCCAAAAATTTTTGCAGACGCGCGCCGTCATTCCTTGTGACCATTTCCTATTTGATTTCCATTTTTTTGATTTCCCATTCAACATTTCCACTTGTGTTCAAAAGAGCACACTTTTTACTACAAGAGAGATTAGTTATAAAAATCCGGTGGATTGAGATCGAGCAAGTTTGATGGCCAACATCCATCGTCCAGAAACCCGAAAGGCTGGACTCTCTCCATTCCACTGTCGTCATTGCCCCGTTGGTTGGTACCCAATTTTGTTGGATGTTCCACTCAATGTCCTCAGCGTTTTCTTTGACCCAAAGGATCACCGCATTCTCCATGAGAAGGGATTTTCTGTAGTCCGTCACACTTCATGTGGACCACCTCGTAGTATATCCGAACTCCATACCTGGGTTAAACGGAGCCACCGTTATCAATTCACGGAAGCGCTCAGCTTAGGGGTACCAAAATGCTAACGCAGGTAATCATGAATGCTACCGGGATTCGCTCATTGCCTCGTAGCTAACTGAGTACTACAGCGCAAATATATTAATATTTAGCCATTGTTTTTTGAGTCACCCACTAGCTAAGCGAACCATGACTTCGTTTCGTCTCTCCGCTTTCACCTTGCCCATAGAATCCCACGAAGAGCACTTCGGTGAGCGTTTGTCCCGGGGTGACATCACCGACGAGAAATGAGCAACACCGCCTGGTCAGACCGCTCAAGCCCTCGCGCCACAGCAAGGCTCTCATCGAGCGAGTGATATATGTATTAATATGCTATGGGAAATTGTTTTACGCAATGAAAATGGTAAAAGGCCTCTGATAGCGCTGATATTTTTTGTGTTTTGTTTAGTCGGAGTGGCTGCTATACTGATTTCACTGTTTTATGGATCTCCAACAGCGAAGCAGAGGATGGGCTAACCGCTACAATTAAGCAATGATATTCCCTTCTTATCAGTCCTGCACCCTACCGGAATGTATATACTGACTAACAGTACTATTCTGCAATGCTCGCCTAGTATGAAGGGGTGAAAAACTTGTGACAGGTTCTTAGGAGTTGCGCAGGTTGTAGGGAAACGGCTGAGCGATAGAGGTGTGGGATAGGAACTCATCTCACTGTGATGAATCTCGTTGAAACCCCGATCTAGTTTAAAATTGCTATGATCAGAAAAACGCACAAGCAGCGCCATTCATGACTGCACCCTTCCGCTGGTCTCCGGTTTGTCAAGTGTCTTGAGTTCCTCTGATTTCCAAGCAAGTAATTACACTCGTTCCTATGGAAACATCACAGCATGGAAGAATTTATTTGTGCGCAGTAAATGCTTGATTCATCAGAAAGAATAATGATGTTAAAGCCCAGTTCACTGCTTCTCTATCAGCTCCAGCTCGTGCTGTGTGAGGCTTTTGTAGGGCCTCACAAAATGGCAATTACTGAACGATGCACAGCCTAGGAGATGTTTTTTAAAATTTTTTTCAACGACTTTTTGCTTTATGTCACACCATTTACAACTAGACCCACCTAAAACGTATTGCTGTCCACGCTCGAGTTGAACATCACATTTTTGATTTATCTTGAGTGTTTTGGGAGCATCGCTTATGATAGTGGCCTCAGCAACCCAGTAATGCCACCACTGAAATGTTCCAAACGTAAAAAAATTACGTGAACAAAAAAAAAAAGAAAAGAAGAGGAGGCACGCACCTGGAAAAGTTTTTCATATTTCACCTGGAATTCATAATAATCGCCGTACTGGTCCCCCGTTGCTCCACTCGACTCCACTTTAACTAGCGCTACTGCAGTGAACAGGATTTATCGAAAGTTGACTCACAGAAATTGAGTTTCTAAAGAAAGTGACAGCGTTCAGATCAGTATTTCAGGTGCAATGTTCATGGTAACCATGAGCATATCATAAAACATTTCTCCATGTCAAAGACGATTGCATGTAAATTGTGCTAGGTATAGATATTGGGTGCATGCACAGAGATGTAATGCCATACAATTTTTTAGCTACACAAGCGAATGAGGTGTCTTGTTTAGATATAGACTTCTTGCAACTATTTAAGACAGTCGTGAGACATGATTACATCGCGACACAATACAAGCAAATGATGCTCACTGATTCAACACAATATTTACAGTTATTTATGCAAAATCCCTTACATAGCATAAATACACTCTGCTTCACTGCTGTCGTTCATCCATGAGACTTACTTATTAGGTTGAATAACGTCGTATTGTGATAGATGAAGGAGGTAATCTCCCGCAATATTTTGTCAGGCCTTTCACGAATTTTGATTGGCAACAGTTGCTATTTCAGCTCGCAGGAGACTCCAGTACCATTCATGTCTAAACGTTACTGCTTTGAGGTGCCTTACCGAAGAGTGACGTTTTGACATCTCTTCGTGTTATTTCCACTACATTCGGACAGTGCACGTATGCGCTAGCAGTAGCACAGAAAGTGAGTAGAACGAGGAGAGTTGTGCTCATTCTGTTGTTTCCTTGAACTCCCTCACTAGAAAAGGCTGCAACTATTAAGCGTTTTATTCCTACCCGGATCCGGGGCAAAATCATCAGAGGCGCATAAATACAGCTTGTAATGAACATACACGAATGAGGAAACGGATTTGGAATGTACATATACATATAGAGCAGCCAACCAGCAATCAGAGGGATCTGATTTGTTGCTATGTCTTTCACCGCTTCTGGCGCTCTTTAAATATTATTGGTGAACACAAGACGTCTACACGCACGTGTACATTTCGCTTGCACTGAAAGGCCGTTGAGGAGGTGTTATTAAATTTCAGATAAAGGCCGTACATTCTGAGCCTACCGAAAGTTCATCCGAGAAGTGTTGTTGTCCTGCTTCGAAATTCAATTAACATGTCCTTAAATGTTGTACGATACTATGCTGGTAATATTTGAATAGTTCATGTGAAATACAAGCAACGATTGTACAATCTGGTTTTAGCAAAAGTTCATTCGAGATGTGTTATGGCCTTGCTCTTCAGTTTCCGTCAACATGTCCTTGAATGTTATGTAGTAGCAAGCTCGTCATATTTGCACTGACTGTTTCAACTGGAAGACCATCGAGTAAAGGCTACTACAGGTCGAGTAACGGCCATACAATTTATAATAGTAATGCGGAAAGTTCATACGATGTGAATTGTGCTCTCGCCTTTGGGTCTCACTCAGCATTTCTTTGCATATTTATTTATTTATTCATTTTATATATATATTTTATATTTAATATGAAAAATATGCGATTTTAAAGCAAAGTTATTGAAAACATTACTAATACACTCGGCCCACGAGCCGCTGTAAGCACTAGAGGCCGATCTAGATAATTTTTTAGATGCATTGGAGTCGATGGTGAAGCTCACTGACTATTCATCCACCAAAATCCTGGCCGCGGTTGCGGAATGACCACTTTGAGGTGGCTTTATTCTCGGAGCTGTAGAACATCGTCACGAAGATGAATAGGACTGTCGACATGAATATTTTAAAGCGAAGAGAGAAGCTGCGGAAACTAGCATATGTATGTGAGTGTGTCTTTGAAGTGACGTAAACCTCAACGTTCTGGTGCATTCTTGGGTGGTAGTAATTTGATCAAAATTGGCAATTAACAGACAACTTTAATGGGCATCAAAGTGCGACTTAACATTTCTGATGGGGAGCAAATTGGCAGGTAATCCTCACATATCACACGAATTGTCAACTTCAAAACACTCGCTCTGACGGGAACTGATCACTCGTCCACTGTCCTATGAACGGGCATCACAACCTCTGCACCACAACGCGTACGTTTCTCTCACTAGACAAAGTTCCTCCTCAAGTACAGTTGTTATGAGATACAACGCAAAAATCCACAACGTCATGGGGATCGAACCCTTGAGTGTTGGCGCACAACCGCGCGTACACATCACTGCGCCACCCACTGCACAATGGTTGACGCGCCTGTTCCATAGAATGAATTCAGAGCTCTTCATCCTATTACCGTTATCATGTGCTTCCATAAAAATACACTTCCAGGAATGGGTCATGGATTCCTGGAGAATCCGTGACCTTGCGCACGTTTCGTCCTCTATTCGTGCGATTCTCTTATGAGTTTGCTGAAGGTTACTCCTCCTCAGATAACAGAGCAGCCCAATGGCAGCATGAACGCGTTTTTCCAGCAGTAATACTTCGGTTTCCTTGGGCGTGGCCTTTCCCCCCATTGCTGATATCGTCTCCTCCATTGCTGCCATCGTCCCCCCGATTGCTGCTAAAATAGGGGAGCACGTTAATGGCAGCACATGAATCTATGATGGCAGCAATGTCAGAGCTGGAACGCAGTCATATCCTGCGTTAGTCCTGCCATGGTATCGGCAAGAACGGAGATATAGCTGCGTTCGTCCTGCTGGGATGGGTACCAAGTGATTCCGGAACGTCCAACGCAGTCCGAACACATTTCTACAGCAGTCACACCGCGGGGTCAAGGCTTATTCTGTCGCCCCACAAGCTGCGTTCTTGTTTGAAAGGCTGCTATTT
>JARK01001345.1:2124462-2135044 GCA_000688135.1 Ancylostoma ceylanicum
GGACATTTGGTACTTTCTCACTGTATTTAGGCGCCAGAGGACAATTAGAACAAAGATAGACCTGATTAAGAGCATTTTCTCGCAACTCTGCACTGACGCACCTCTTCTTCATCTGTCTATCCATCCGCAGGCGTTTACCGACTTTTCGACGCCGGCGCACCGTTATCGCAACGATGGACCCGTCTCCCCCCACTTTGGACGCCGGCGCCCCTTATCATATCGTCGGACCCGTCTCCCCCCCCACTTTGGACGCCGGCGTACCCTTATCATATCGCCGGACCCGTCTCCCCCCACTTTGGACGCCGGTGTACCCTTATCACAGCGGCGGAACCGACTCCCCTCACTTTGGACGCCGGCNCACACACACACACACACACACACACACACACACACACACACACATGAAGTGCCAATTAATAAGAAGTAAGATAGCAAATATGTCATCATAGGTCGAGAAAATGTGAGAAATTCCTAACACCTAAACTTGAGAACAGATTGCTGGCACAGTTGATTGAAAGTAAACTGAGTGGGAACGAAGTATAACACTGAGAATAGGTGTTTTCAACGAATAGTGACTCACTTGAAAACTCACAGTTGTCGACAGATGAGACAATAACTCTGCAGAGGTTGCGAAAAAAGCGAAGAGAATTGCCCACTTTGTTTGGGTCCAGCACCATCCTCGAGGTGGACCCAGAAGCGGGTAGCGACAAAAAAACTTAAAAAACGAAGTTGAACCAATCCTTGAAAAAAATTGCGTTTGAAGGAAAGATCACAGCAAAATGATTGAGAGACAACAGCCGGGGTTGAAAAAGGAGAATTCAAACACTTAAAATTAATTCCTGAAGAGTGAAGAAAGTTCGTTAAAGAACAACGCAAAAACTCACTCGGACTTCCAGCGTATTGCCATCGCAAGTTGCCCTGCGGGTGTTGATCTATTCTTACACTGATATTCGTTAGGCGTTTACAAACGCTACAGTGCGCGCAAGTGCTTTCTAGGATTATGCTCCTCTTTACGATTGCAAAATAGCAGCTGTGTTAGCTTCACGGGTTGCTATTACTGGTTAAGTACGTAGGCGCACACAGAACAGCCTAAAAGTTTCATTAATCACCTCGCTACCGAGCCCGCGGCTAGCCCAGCCGCGCGGTTGGCTAGCGCAAATCGCGACCACGGTTTGGGCGCAGTTTCCTGAATCCCAGCCCAGGTGTAGGTAGAAACGGTTTCGGGCTGCGACTCAATCGTGCTAATGTCTGAGAATGTCACAAACGTGTATAGGTGAAGACGTTCACCCATCTCTAAGTTTTCACAAATGAGATCTTTACTGCAGTGTAGTTGTGTTAGAAGTGAGATTTGCTGGTGCTGTATGAGTGTGACCCACTGCAGCCTTCTATTATACAGCCTAGTCGGATACTGACGGCAAGTTTTTAGTATTCTAATTTTGTGTTGATGTCCGAAAGTGTACTACAGATGTGATCGACAGTGGTGAACTGAAGCAGGTTTCTCCCTGGCCAACGCTGCCTTACATCTCACAACTTACCCGGCAAAAACCGACGCAGTGAAGCACCAAGGTTCTCACAGTTTTTGCTATTCTGCAGACCTTCCCACAACTAAATATCGCTTCTTAAGCTTCAGAGGCAAAGGGGAAGGCAAAAAAAGTTAGTTGGTTTAAACTGGAATGTCTGTCTCGGCAATTAATTTTACAAGAACCTGAAATTTTACCTAAACATGTACCGTTTTCTACAACCAAAATTGCACAGAACTAGTGTTTTTCCCAGACTCACTCCGAAATTCTATCTACACACGTAATATGCATGTACGCACGTATGCAATCATATGTGTTATATGTACGCATTTTATGCGATTTCTTGAATTTTTGAACGATTTAGGGCAGCGTAGGAGGTCCGCGCCAACATAAGGTTGATCTCGCACGCTACATTTATCTAGTTCTTTCCATGAGAAGTTTGGCTGCGTTGGTCGTTTCTTGCTAGTTGCTCCCATAAGAAAGCTACCTATCGTGACATTTTTGGTTTTTCAATGGTGACGCTGGCCCCGCCTAGGTTCCGAACTCCCTAAATTTCCATCGCCACTAAGGCGGCGCACATCATTAAGGTGTTTGCTTCCAGTTATCTTGCGCCTCATTGGCTACAGTCATGCCATCGTCGACGCGAGAAGGGCAGCATCGCCTAGTCAGACCGCTTAAGCCGTTGCGCCACTGCAATGCTCTCTCCGAGCAAGAGAGTCATCTCCACTCTCGTAAAATTCTCCGGATCAAGAAAAACGCAGCCTGTTTCCAAGCTACTTCCTCATCAAACAGAGAGAAGACCACCAATTTATCACTTCTTATGCTCCACTGACTAGCAACCACGCTATACTGTCAAATGGTTGCTGTCATCCAATGTCACCCGATTATGTTTTCCATGGTTTCGACGATTCCCACTATTCTCCCGCTACGCAGTTCTCAGACGGACATCCTGACAGTTTAGCTCTTAACTACTGTTCAGGTCTGACTTTGGGAGACTTTACGCACTACTCTCAACAGGTATGCGAGCTTCTACCTATGTTTGTCGATGTCTCAAGTCACGATGGGACTCCTCGAATTCCATCGCCATATAGTGAAGCTCAGAGGTGGTTAGGACTAACATCTACATGTTCTTAGACTCTCACCACACAGTAAGCACTACAATCGTTGCGCAGGTCTATCAGTACGGACGCAGTGAGTATGCATAGAACTTTCCTCTTATTGCAGTTCCATGTGATAATTATGCGCTACACCACTTCTCGCAACAAACACCGCTAGTTCATAATTTTCGTGAATGAGAACTATTTCACATATGAAATAATACTTGAGATATTCCAGCTAACCAATGCCATGGTTTAAGGTTTAGGGAGCAAGATGCACACGCTTCAAGCAGCCGTTCTTCTCGCTTTCGTGGCAACAGCTCAGGGGTGGTAGTAAACCTATCGAAACTGTCACAACGTTAACTGACAGCTAACTCCCACCTAACGAGGAACTCCGGGATTGGTAATGTAAGCTTTATTGTGTGGAATGTGGTTCTGTAAATATGGCGGATGACTACCAGGACGAAACCGAGACTATACTTGCAGGTGAACTCACAGTTCGAAAACGAATTGTGAGTTCTTTGTCACGCCGACCTTAGTGCTAGTATGAAACGACGAGGACACGAGAAGAGCAATAGCGTGCGGCGGGAGACGCAGACAGTCACCTCGTCGTTTCACGAAAAGTCCTCGAGAGGACTTTTTGCTCATGGTTCGAGTTCATCGTTGTAGCCAATCGAGAGTATACTGGCTCCCATTCGGTGAAGGCGCAATTCCGGGCACATTTAGCTGATCGATGTTCCACCGTTCCGATCACCATGACCTGCCACAGGAGATCATCGATGACACCAATTTCCTGGTGGCTGATTTCGACTGCTAAGCCTTACACGTTCCCAGATGAAATCCCACATATTTTATGGGCACGAAAATGTCTTTTTGAGCTTAACATACCAAAGTTAATTCATGTGGGACGAGATTCACTGACCGTTCGGGTTATAAGGACCACATAAATTTCGTTAGTCGTGGAGTCAGTAGTGCAGAGGTATGCCTGCACACTCCGAGGAAATCGAGTATTTGCTGGTTGAGGGTTCGGAACCCCTGGTGGGTAGAAGGTTTTGCTAAAGCCTCGCCATCCAAGGGTTAAGATTGTCAGTTAGCTCGTAGCTTGTTCACGGTTGCAAACCAAAGCTGACAGTTAACTACGACCATCGTTTCGTCGTCGTTTCAAGAGGTTTACTACCACCCCAGGTAATTTCACTGCGCATTGAGCTTTCTCTTAAACAAAAAAGTTTTTCCTTTTTCGATGGATTCGAAGAGAAAAAAATAATCTATCTCTAAACAATTCACGTGATTCAGGGACCGTGTTTACTATCAATTCTCGAAAACGAATTCCTCGGTAGGGAAATCGGTGAAATGTCCGTGGGAACTCTGGAGGAGTGTGTGCGGATGTGTTACGATGACAATAGCTGCGATGCGATTACTTTGGACCCTTTCGTTTGTTAATCTTTCATAATGTTTCTTCAAAAAGACACATAACTATTTATAGAGAGGACGAAGAACAGATTCCACTGTCAAGTGCATTTAAAAAACCAAGAAAGGCACAATTCTCTGCTCAAGCATGAAAAAGAGCAAAAATCAGAACAGCTTCAATTCCACGACATTACTGATCCTGGTCCAGCTAAGTTTCTCTCCGTGGAAAGAGCAGTTCCTCGGGGTGGAACTGTTGCACTGTTGATGCAAGTACTGTAGTTGAATAATCAATAAACCAAATTTTACAAATTGAGAGAAAAAAAGGAGAAAAACAACGGCCTAACTTCCGCTTCGTACTATTCCCTTATACGGAAGTTAGACTAAAAGCATAGGGCTTCCCCTAGTACTCGTCAGTAAGGGAAGGGAAGCCCTAAGCTAGAAAAAACAGGATAAAAATGAAGGAAGGAACTCACCATTCCATCGTGTTGACTCGTCGGGGTCCTATAGAGAAGAATAACAGAAGAACAGAATATAGTACAATATAAATAAATATCTGTAAAAAACAATTAAAGAATGATGTAATTAGTAACCAGAAATCCGCGGAGTACGGAGAGAAATGGAAAAGAGAAGAGGGGGAAAAGAAAGGACGGAAAGGAGGAAGAGGGTTAGGAGGGAGCGGAGCAAAAAGTGACAACTGCGGCATATAAATGAAAAAACCAATAAAGGGGTGTATACAGTAGCGAGCAAAAAGATTGCAACTTTTGGTTTTTAGTCTGTAACTTCGTTCAAAGCAAAGCCTGGAAGTTCAAATTTTTATGGTTGTTGTAGATACTCATGGGAGTTGGAAATAATTTGGAACCTCCTTGTTCCATCACCTTCATATTTTTAAGAGAATTTTTCTCTTGCAGAGGTCGAAATCTGCTATTTGACACAGTCCGCAATGTCTCACAAAATGACGTCTATCGTTGAGATCTGGCCTCGAATCGCTTCCTTGTAGCACAGTCGACCAGTTTACACTGGAAAGTGTGCATGCGCTGACCACTGGTTCACATCTGCATAGACTATGTGAGCGTAATTCAGAAGTGGTCCTCCATGGATGTTCCTGCCACTTTGGTTCCCTCTATCAGCTCTGCTCAGGAAAGAATGATGCTGCTGACGCTTCTTTGAGTTTAACTACAAGTGTTCCTTTCCAATGCAACTCAGTGCTCCCTTATAAGTTCGATATATTCCGGCTGGTTGCAATCAAGCCAAGTGCGCACATCATGGAAAATAAGTTTCGGAATTTTCCTATCCCGCGAAGGAGGGTAACTCAACGATCCCATGAGTGGTAAAGATCTTCCAAGATTACCAGAATATTTTCGTGTACATGACAATTCATGCAGCGCTGGAATTGTCGAAACTGGGCTACTCGAAGTGAGAAGTGCTGTTCACTAGAACGCGTGTGTGTACTTCCTTGCTCCACGCATAAGTTTTCACACTTCGCTTAGGTTTATTTGCTGTGGAAATGTCTCGCTTAGTTTGCTCCATCTAATACAACCTGAATTAGCCGGTTTTTATAGTGACAGGTTACAATATTCCAATTCGGTGGTGTATCGTGAAGTTCATTGCAACTTTGTAAGACCTACCTCATCAAATTCATAGCGGCATGAAGTGTCGTGTACACGGCGATATTCTGGTAATCCTGGAGGATCTTTAACACTCATGGGATCGTTGGTGTACCTTCCTCCGCGAGATAGAAAAATTCCAAAACTTATTTTCCTTGATGTGCACACTTGGCTTCATTGCAACCAGCTGGAATATTTCGGAATTATAAGGGAGCACTGAGTTGCATTGGAACCCAACACCTCTAACCAAACTTAAAGAAGCGTCAGCAGCATCTTCCTCTTTTTATAAAGGAACTAAGGTGGCAGGAACATTCATGGAAGACCACTACTGGATTAAGCTCACATCGTCTATGCAGATGTGAACCAGTGGTCAGCGCATGCACATTTTCTAGTGTAAACGAGTCGACTCTGCTATATGGAAGCGATTCGAGGCCAGGTCTCAACGATAGACGTCATTTTGTGAGACATTGCGGACTGTGTCAAATTACAGATTTGGACCCGTGCGAGAAAAAATTTTCTTAGAAAACGAGAAGTTGATAGGATGAGGAGGTTCTAACTTATTTCTAACTCACATGTGTATCTACAACACCCATAAAAATTTGAAAATCCAGGCTTTGCTTTGAGCGAAGTTACAGACTAAAAACCAGAAGTAGCAATCTTTTTGCTCGCTACTGTATATACCGGCAGAGCCCACAGAAGAGGGGTAGCAGAGAACCAGAGGAAAAGTGGGTGCAGGAGATCCAAGAATACGACCTGGAATCGATTAAAAAAGTAAGTGGGGGTTGCCGATGCATGAACGAAAGGAGGTACTGTTAGGATAATAAAAAGAACAAGTATAATGGGAGAAACAAGACAAAGGAGAGTGGGAGTGTAAAAAATAATAGGTGAGAGGTAATAAAGAAAGGCTAAGGAAGAAAAAATAAAAAGGAATGGAAATTGTGAGGAACCAGGGCTATGGGTAGGGAAAATGTAACAAAAGGAATAAGTTAAAATAGAGTGTGTGTATATGTGTGTATGAGTGTGTATATGTGTGTATGTGTGCATGTGTGTATGTGTGAGTGTGTATGTGTGTATATGTGTGTTTATGTGTGTATGTGTGTGTGAGTGTGTGTGTTAGATTGAGTGTGTGAGTGTAAGTGTGTATGTGTATATGTGTGAGTGTGTATGTGTGTATGTATGAGTTTGTGTATGTGTGTTTGTGTGTGTATGTGTGAGTGTGTATATGTGTGTATGTGTGTATGTATGAGTGTGTATGTGTGTGTTTGTGTATGTATGTGTGTATATGTGTGAGTGTGAGTGTGTGTGTGCTTGATTGAGTGTGTAAGTGTGAGTGTGTGCATGTGTATGTATGCGAATGTGTGTTTGTGTATGTGTGTGTATGTGTATGTGTGTTTGTGTAGAGCCCTTGTTAAATTGCTGTCAAGTAGCCTTCGTTGAAAACAACCAGTGGCCAGAGGATACGCATTTTCCAACATAAATAGTTTAATTTTGCTGGAAGAAATCTGATCGTGCCTAAATTTCAATGACAGACCTCATTCTGTAAGACATCCGAATACAACTGAACAATAGATTTTGACCTCTGTGAATAAAAAATTTCTCCTCAACCAATGAATGTACGAAATGGGTCGGTTGCTTTTTTGTTGCTTCTGTTCCGCATAAGCATCTGCAACTCACATAAAAATTTGAACTGCCTAAGACTATCCTGAAAGAAGTTACGCAAGAAAAACCATTTGTTGAAATACTTTTGTCCACCACTGTATGTACGCACTCTCAATACAATACAGAAACTAAGGCAAAGAACTCAATTGGCATAACACTAAAGGTCGATGGCAAGCAGTACCTCCTTGACCTATGGACCAAGATTTGCAGAAGGATCATGTGTTCCAAGGAGCTCTATATGTATATCTCAGCGTCTCATCCTCCTCCTGAAGGGCAAGTTGTACTAAACGCTTGCGTGCGTCAGTCGCGCCAAGAAAATACGGCGACGGAACGAATGTAGACAAATCTTCGTGATTAGCTGTGATTGCAGCAGAGGCGCCATAGCTCACAAACTTCTTTGTTCTTTACGTAGTGGGCAGTGTTGCTGTTTAAAGAACTCTGGATGCATGGAATGACGTCGCAATGGTTTTTTTTCTCCCAAGAAAACTCCGCACACAGATTATAAAATCATTGAATCCTTCCTCACCCCTCGTCCAGTATAAACGAACCTTGTACAACGATACCGCGCGATCGCCGCGAATGCCTCGCAACACCGTAAACGCGTGCGTCTGAGCATGCGATAGGCTCTAACCTTCATCATATAGAGGAGCGCATTTGATCCTTTCTGGTCCACCGGACATCCTGTGATAGAACAGTCTCATTTTCATGCTATAAGGATTCGAACTCAGAAAAACGGTTGAGTTACTGGTAAAATCTTTCGTAACCTTGAAAATGACAGAAAAAATTTCCCGCTCAAATTGAATCAGCTTAGATCTTGGAAGCATTTTCTTGAGAGCGCGGCTTTTTCCGCTATCTTGGGATCGACGACAGCGGCGACAGCGGCGATTGAAACCGCTACCTACATATGAATATTCAGCTTGGGATGCAAATGTGTCCACACGCACTACCCCAAAAAATAGCAGTAAAGTGGGAGCTAAAAAATACAGCACAGCTGCATCCTTCTCAGAAAGGTGAAATACCATAGTGGATTTGAGACTTGCAACATATACATATCAGCCATGTCTACGCCATACAAATCTCGCACAAATTCTGTCCTACATTGGTCGACATTGACACGGGATGTGTGCATAACTAACAAGGGAAGGATACCAGATGTCCGTGGCATTTCGAAATGAGATATGTCTAGCAATGTGAAGTTGGGAATGCTGATCTGTAATATGTTCTCCATTTGTGCTCAGTCCCATTGCAGGAAAAGTTATTACCTTGCATGTGCACTGTATACGTACATGGACTTTCTACAACCATATACCGTAACCACACGGAAACCGCATTGCCATGCAAAATGAATACAGTATCTGTGATCAGCAGTCCAAATAACCCTATATGCAAAATTTCACCGAAGGAATACCCGTTTACGCCGGTTTGCCAAAGATGGAAGTACTCGCACAAGTCGTATCAAGGGAGACATACATATTTGGGCATAAGCAAGTTTAGACACCTCGCAGAATCCTTCCAAATTTTGCAGAGAAGGGTTATTTCAGGCGCAGACCACAAATGTCAGCATAACTTTGAGTGGCACTACCATTTGGATGCCGAAGTGGACAACTTATTTCGGTTCCCCACAGTGCTTCTACCGTAACCCTAGAAAAATGGGATTGCGGTTCAAAGTGGGTACGATATTCGTGTTCATCACCTCAGATAACCCTATTATGGGGAGTTTCAGCGAGTAAAAAAATCCTTGAAAATTTTGGCCACGTAAGCACCATTACCAGTCGCACTGCTAACAAAGACGAGGTAATGAGAATCCTTCAAAAAGCTCCCGCACTTCCAGATCATGGCATTGCAAGTGAAAAACGTTATAAAATAGCATAGAATAGATTCTCAATGGGAAACTGCACGTGGAGAAGAAATGCAAAAAGCTAAACCGATACAGGGATTGAACCCGGGACTCCTTCCTTGAAGAGCGAGACACTTACCACTACACCACCACTCACCTGATCTACGCGATCAATGAGACCTTCATGAAGGGTCCGACTTAGGCAAATCGGGAGTAGATGGACATATTCTCTCATGGAAATTTGCATATAGGGTTATTTAGACTGCTGATAACAAATTCTGCATCCATTTTGCACGGCAACGTCATTTTCTTAGGGTTTCGGTAGATGAAAGTAGAAACTGCACATATATACTGCACATACAACGTCGTAACTGTTTCTGCAGCGGCAGAGAGCGCCGACAAAGAACATAACGGGGATAAGCATGGGCAGCTACACACTAAGAGGCATACCCCATTTTAAGATCCCACGGACATCTGGTATCCTTCCCTCGTAAGAATGAACATTTAAAGAGGACTATATGATTTCACAAAGTTGTGTATTAGATTTCCATGAGAGATGTAATGCGGACGTATTTATTAACGCTTTCATGACTTTACCCATTTGCACGGACAGAGTCATATCATTTATGTCGATGGTTAATGTTATTCAGCCCTCAGATTTTCCGTATTTTTATCAGGTTCTTTTATCAGGTTATCAGGTTTTATCAGGGCTTCATGTATTCTTGCGGTCACTACAATCCAAACATTTGGCACTGCTATAGATGTATGGCGACCACGCCAGTCTTCGGTACCACTCTCGTAAGAATCTCCGGATGCAGGGAAACACACTTTTTGTTCTAGCTATTTCCTGAGGAAAATATAAACCATTAATCACTTCTCTTGTCTCATCAACTAGCAACCACACTACCGTGTCAAATGTTAAAATGGATGCTGTCACTCAATGCCACCCGATTACGTTTCCAATGGTTTCAGCGATGTCCGCAGTTCTTCCGTGGCGTAGATCTCAAACGGATCCTCTAACAGTTCTGCTCTCCACCACGACCAGGGCTTGACAGTTCAAGCACAACCATCAACAGGTACGCTAGTTTTCTTTTGTAGATGTCTGAAGATGTAGGTAACAAGTAAAAATAGGACTTCATGAATTCACCACTTCTCGATAACTTGACTCACTTCGAATAACACATTGACACTAGACGGTGTCCCTCTCTTCGCTTTCTCTCAGTTATTCAACGCTTACCACAACAATAGCTGAATCCAATGAATCCTTACAGAGTGTTTATCATTTTGGTGATCATCCTAAATGACCCTTTTCAGTAACCCTCGCCAAAAAGTTGATAAAATTGTTTGGTTGGTTAATTCCTATAATTTGCCTGCCGTATTCACGTTCAGAGTGTTGGAGAACCACAGAGGCCACGTTCTTTCCCATTCAGGGTCAAGCGTGTGTCGATAAATTTATCA
>JARK01001345.1:2135957-2148336 GCA_000688135.1 Ancylostoma ceylanicum
CTTTCCTCTTGAAGCTGGAGACCTGAAACTTGGGGGTAAAGCAGTATTGGGTAGGGTCCATAAAATGACTTTTTACCGGCCTGCAGAACTGGATAGGACTTTCAGTACGGACGTACGAAAATTTCAGCCTAAAATTTGACTTGCTCACCCATAGAATGACTTTTTATCGGTTGTGCAGTTGTGTCTTCATAAAGGCGGGGCACTGCCGATTGATTACCGAGAAGGAAAGTTGTGTGCAAAGGGGGGCGGGGGTCGTATGGGGGTCGACTTTTTACCATCATCATGCTTGACCCTGTGCCCATTACTCAGCAAAAGCAGAAAATCGATAAGATCAATAACTCTATGACCCCAATAGGCACGTCTTCACCTACAGATCTTCTCAAAAAGATAGACTGATTGCGCGACTGCACCATCGCTGCGGAACCTGAACGAGGGATGGGAAGAAAGCATGCTCTAAGTGAGAGGGTCGAGTAGGTCCTGCCGCGATTCTGCAGTCGCGACGCTAAGAAACCGCTCGCGCAATCTGTCTATCTTTTTGAGAAGGACTGTACCTATGAGCAAGAATAGCAAAAAAAATCTGTAAAATTCATAGACCAATATCTCATGCTGGTGATTGTCATTTTCATGTCCAGCGTATTGAGAAATCCCATTAGACATGTCTTCACCAACTTGTGAGGACGAATAGTGGAAAGTCAAAAAAATCAACAAATCAATGTTTCGTGCAGATTTTTTTTGGTGCGTGGTCTTTATTTTCGTGTTCAACGTATGGAGAAACTCCAGCAGACATACTCGCACCGAATCCAGGGGAAAAATACCGAGAAGTGAGTGATATCGATAGTATTTATAGGTGAATCGATAACTTCAGGGGAAAAGTAGCTCAAAAACCTAACGCCCAACTGCTCTGTGGGATATATGTGCAAAGTTTGGTCCCGATCGGTTAAAGGCAGCACCCACGGAAAATTTCGCTGCGAACATTCCGAATGTTTTGAAAAACCCAGAACTTGGGGAATACTTTCGCGGTATAAGCTGCGTTGAAAGTGTCCTTTTACTTACTTCCAATGGAATCTCCTAGGATTAGCTGGACCTGTTTATCAGCTGATTGTACGTGTTTTCTCGGTTGCATTCGGTTGCAGTAAAGCACCGAAATCTTCTTGGGGCGCGGGAAAGAGCGATTTCCAGCTGATCTGTGTGCCGAGTCATCGCCCTTCTCTAATGAATTTCCTCGCTATGCCTCGGGAACTAACCCGATTCCCCTCATTCCTCGTTTTTTTTTGTGTTCATGATGACTGTGATCCTTTTGCACTAGCATTTAACGGTTGTTTTACTAGAATTAGTGATAATTCTCAACTAAATTTGAGTTTTCTCTCATTCCTTTTCGGTCAGAGAACTCTATAGTGTTTTGGCTCTTGAGGGGTCCTTTTTTCTGATCGGGGTGAATTTCCCAATTGTTATTTCTCTTGCGACAAGGCGGAGAGGCCGCAATTCACAAAAAATAACCGATTTCGGTAAAATTCGCCTGGTGAAAAAGACGGCCATATCGATCTTTTGCTATCGGTCCTCATCCAACGGTTCGCGCAACTCGACCACCCCTTTTGGACGAAACATGATTGTGAACTTGAGAAAGTAGTATTTTTGATCCTAATGGACAATTTCGCCTTCAAGAAAGTGTTGAGCACCCTCGGTACCTTCAACATATGCTGAGATCTTAAAGTCGAAAATTTCCGTGGGTGCTGCCTTTAACTCTCAGCGATTTCTATTTGGAGCATATACACACTACACATGCAACACACACGCTATTTTATCTTCATATACACAGATTAGTCCAAGGTCTTTCTACACTGGAAGGAAAAGTTGAAAATGGAAAAATATGTAGATATTGACTTCCACGGAACCATATCGTGTGGCTTCGACGCCGCACCTATGCGAGATCGCATTGTGAATCTTGGAGGCGGCCATCACTGACAGTATCCAGCATCCAAGTATTTTGTGGAACTCAACCTAAGAACTACAGTAGCTGCGCAAATCTGTCAATACGGACGCAGCGAGTGCACAGCCGTGTGGTATTTCTTCGGTACACCTCTCTTCTCAACTATGAAGCACCACTTGATCATTGTTGTGTATGAGTACTACTTCATGAATGAAATATCTTGGATCACTCAGATAACAAGTCGTCATAGTCCAAGTTTCAGAGAGCAAGATGCACACGCTTCAAGCCGCCGTTCTTCTCGCCTTTTTGGCACCAGTTCTGGTGATTTCATAATGCATTGAGCTTTCTCTTAAACAAAAAGTTTTTTCCTTTTGCTCGAAGGTCTCGAAGGAAAGAGAATTCACGTGATTCAGGGACAGTGTTCACTATCAATTCTCGAATTCGAGTTCTATGGTAGGCAAAAGGACTCGATTCCCGTGGGAAGTCTGGAGGAGTGTGTGCGATGGTGTTACGACGACAGTAGCTGCGATGCGATGACATTTGACCCTCTCGTTTGTTTATCGGTCATACTGTTTCTTCAAAAAGACACATAATTATTAGGTTGTAGGGAAAGTTCTCGCGGTTTTTAAAATTTTGCTTTTTTTAACTCCACGCTGCCTTGCAACGACCTATCTTTAGCATACATCAGGAGGTCAGGTGTGTGCAAGTTTTTTAGTATCATTTACTGTAAACTCCTGCACAAGCCCTGCCAGGACGATAAATTCTTCAAAACAGTACATTTGCGACCTTTCAGTATACGGCTTCAAATCTGGTGAATCAGCAGCCGTATCCAGTCGCTGTATTAACGCTGTATTTGGGGACGGTACAGTGACCGAACGCCCTGCGCAGGATTGGTCCAGACCCTTTCGTGCTGGCGACTTCGACCTCAATGTTTCCTCATGGTCGGGACGCGCATCCGGAGTTGACAGCAGTCGATTGCGGCAGCTGGTAGGTTCAGATCCAAAGCAAACTATGTGTGAAAGGACACAAGTCTTGGATGTTTACTTTACCACCATCGCCGATCACCTACGCCAATTGGCAAAGGTAGAAAAGTTACCACAGTGTGTGATGGTGATTTGACGTAACGCGATCTCCTGCGACGTGCCGAGGTGGGTACTGAATTGCCCTCGCATAGACGCATAAAAAATTGGATGAAGCCCGTCTTCACAGCAGATGAGAAATGGTGTCTGTACGTCAACATCAAGAGCAGTCCACCTTGGGTTGACAAGGATGAGCAGCGTGAGCCGCAGCCAAAGGCAGGTCTTCACCCTCTGAATGTTACGATCAGTGTTTGGTGTGACAGCAAAGGCATCATACACTGCGAGGTGCTGCCACGCTACACTGCTCTCGCGGTGGACCTGTACTGTCAGCGGCTGTATAGAATGGGCGCGAAAATCGCAGGAAAGGGTCCGAGTTAGGGCACGATCCAATTCCTGCACGACCTTGCTCGTCCACTCTTTACAAGAGTGGCCTGCCAGAAGCTTCTTGACTTTGGATGGGAAGTGCTGACTTCAGCACTGTACAGGCCTGATCTTGTGCCAAGAGATTACCAACTTCTCCTGACTCTGTCTAACGCTTTGCAAGGGAAAGCGGGCGATTATGAAGATGACCTGGATAGTTGGTTGAGCAACTTTTTCGAGTCAATCCCAGTAAAGTTGTAGGCCGAATGCATCGAAACACTTCCCAAAAACTGACGAAGAGTAATAGTATGTGATGGTGATTTATTCATTTCTTAATGTGTTTTCCTGTTCTTAAAAAGTCAATAAAATATAATGTTCCAAAAACCGCGAGAACTTTCCCTACAACCTATATATTTAGAAAGGATGAAGAATAGATTTCATTGTCAAGTGCATTTTAAGAAACCGAGAAGGCACGATTCTCTGCTTAAGCATGAGGAAAAGCGAAGAAATAGGACAACTCCAGTTCTCACCCATAGATAATGCTGTTCCAGCAAGGATTCTCTTCATGGAGGCAGCAGTTTCTCGAGTTCGAATTGTAGAATTATTGATGCAAGTAATGTAGTTGAAAACGAACTCTTTTCCTCTGCCAACTCCTGAAGGGAATTTTAAATTTGTTTATGATTATGTCTAAAACTCTAGGATCCAAAAGAATTCTCAGAATTTGCATAACTTCGACTGCAAGACCCACAGTGTCGTCAGATGTTAAAGGCAGCACCCACGCAAAATTTCGTCGCGAACATTCCGAAAATTTTGAAAAACCCAAGGCTCGGGGAGTGTACTCGCCACAAAAGCCGCACTGGAAGTGTCCTTTTACCTACCTACAATAGGATCGCTCAAGACCAGACGGACCTATTTATTGTTTTCCCTGTTTCGTTTCCGCAGTTAGAGCACCGAAATCTTTTTGGAGCGCGGAAGAGATCGATTACCAGCTGATCTCCTTGTCAAACGTCACCCTTTTCGAAGGAATCCCCTCGTTACGCTTTCAGAACTGCGTAGTTTTCTCTCGCCTTTTCAATTTCTTTTTTGTTTCTGGTAGCTGTGGTCGTTTTCAGTAGATTTCTACAGTAATTATGGTTGTTTCACTGCTGTTAGCTGCAGTTTCTGGGGGATTTTCAATTTTCTCTCTTTTCTTCTCTCCTGGGGAATTCTATAATTTCTTGACTCTCAGTTGACATCTTCCTTAATTGTTAATGTTTTTCCAATAGTTATTTTTTTCGTGAAAGCTAACAGTGAAAGCTGTTTTAAATATGGATTCGACCCAAACTGTTTTAATACTGCTCAGAAAATGGAGGAGAGATCGTTTGTTAGAAGATGGAATGCCGAAGCTGGGATTTGTGCCGGCTCCCTGCTTTCGTTTCTGCTAATTATTTCGGTAGATTAACAGAACTGTATGTTGCGCAGTTGTCAGCGATCTTCTTCATGGAAATCCCTACAAGATGACACCAAGAGCGGCAAATTTCATAGGAAATCCAGGGAGAAATCAATTTTTCAAAATTCAGAGGGGGATTTGCGTCCTTTAAAATTTCTCGCTAATCTTGTAGAACAATGACGTGTGCAGTTGTCTGTCTAACTGCTGATGTCATTGTGAATACAGTGGTCACCACGGGAAATGAGTTCGTCTGAAATTGGCTTGGAAAACGGGTCATTTTTGAAAGCGCTTTTCCAGTGAATTTGTTTTCGAAAATTCGAAAAACCAGGTGTCCGCTGTCGAGCCCGTGAGATTCCGAGTAGAGTGGTATATAACACTTGGTACTTCCTTCCATAATGGGCTGAAAAAGCCCGCCTGAAAAAAGCCTCGTGTAGCTGAGGGGATTTAGCGAGAGAGCACGCGATATTGAAGGGCGCCAGGCGCGAGAGTGAGACAGACGGGGCATTTGTCATAAACCACTATATCATAGTTGGTGGACAAAGTTTGTTGCGGCGGCTGCGTCACGGCTTCGCGCTGGAGCGCGGCAACCGTCACTAACCGTCATGGCTTTGCCTTTTTCCTTCGCCTTGCTCGGTTTCATTGAAGGATTCATGCTTTGCCAACTTGAAGGAGATGTTTTAGTTTCTCACAGTGACGTTCTGAATCGTTTCTCTGTCGTCGTACGTGATTGTCATTGCAGAGTTGTTCTAGGCCTATTTTCACGTGTTGAGCACGTCTATATTATGTTTGCATCTATGCCTAATTATGCATTATCCTGCATTTTCATACATAATCAAATGTAAAAGTACAGACTTGATGTAAGGACTCATTTTTAATTAATTGCAAAATAAGCAAGGGAAAACAGACGTTGAACAACTATTTTACAGTATAAGTCACGTACTACTGCGGGCAAACTACTCAGAATGTCACTGTGGGAAACTGAAACACCTCCTTCTGGTTGGTAGAACATGAATCCTGTGATGGAACCAAACAAGGTGAACGAAAAACCGAAGGCCGTGACGGCTGTCGCGCTCCAGTGCGAAGCCGCGACGCGACCGCCGCAATAACCTCTGTCCACCAACTGTGATATAGTGGCTTATGCATTTGTCTCACCCTAGGTCCACCATCAGATTAAATTAACCATTAACCATCAGGTCATTCTGCTCAGAATTTCATTCTGAATTCTGCTGACAACGGCGCAATATTTAATTCCTTCAAAAAAGCAAGATATTCCTGTTTTCACGTACTGAGGCATTTCTCAGCCATTTTCAGTTGCACTTCTGTGATCTTACTACCACCTAATCCTCAATGACATTGGTAACCCGTCTGACAACTGCGCAAAGCTTACTAGGGAAGGATATTTGAGGGGTTCGGCAATTCATAATGAGATGTAAATTGTGAAGTACAATTTCTGACGTTGATCTCAAATTCGTTCACCTTATCTACTGCGGAACACTTTGTGAACAGTTACGTAGCATGATTGGAGCTTTGCCAATTCAGCTTAAATTTGGCTTGTAGGATATATTTCGCTGAAAGGTCGCGTGAACTTACCCGAATCTCAGCAATTTCCAAAAACATGAATTAGTTTCAATCACCTGAACTGTTCGAAGCCGTATTCGAGCATATTTTTAGCAGCATTTAACTCGGAGGCCAAATCTGGCCGGTTTGGACAGGCTGCACTCATGCCACGTAGCTCCTCACAGAGGCGTCCGCAACAGATAAGGTAAACGGATCTGAAATCAGCGTCGCAAACTGTATATGATACTATACATTTTTTTGGAGTTGTCGGACCCCGTTAGTATCCTTCCCTGATTAGTTTTCCGAGTAGCGAGCAATACTGTCGGTTAAACCCTAATTTTGTGGCAAATTCACATTATTTTTGTGAAAACTTTTTCTCGAAAGGCATCAGCCGGCCATGCTTGAACTTCGGCTTTTGCTAAACTTTATTATGTGGAGAATTTAAGCCACAACTGCGCAGTCCATGTAAACCTGCTTTGCCCGAATTACAATGCATACTTTTGTTCCCTTGTTTTGGTCCGGGACAGGATCCCGGACCCATCTTTTCCTTTTCGTCATTGGTAAAGGTTCCTCGTCTGGGCACCATCGAAAGCAATGGTGGGCTGAGACACGTCTCAAGTTATCGAACGTATGCCTCCAAAAATTGAAAGGTTTGAAGCTTTATTCAGAAAGAAGTTGTGAACAAAAGTTCAAGAGAAGATATCTTTTTGGGCAGTACTGTACACCGTAAACGCTCTTTGGGTGCACATTGTATTATATTTGAAGCTTGTTGGGAGTTGCCAGTTATACTTGTTCCTTCTTTATCCGCTCATACTCTCTTCCCAATAACATGTGTAGACATCTCTCACCAAAGGACACGATTAAAGTACTCATCTTCCTAAATAGTTGCTGGTAATAGATAATATTGTTCATTTCAGTACTTTTGTACCAAGTATGCGCTCTCGCCTTCTTCGAGTCTTAGCCGAGTAGAAGTGCGGCCTTTCGAAGTTCAAGCATACAAGGTTGAACGCCGTGCAGCACCATCCTGCAACAAAATGGGAACAGTGACGATCTAACAATTTTTTTCTTGTCGTTTTCCATTCCACTTCACACTGGAATTAAATCTTATTGCACGAAGTTGCCGTTGATCGCAAAATGATGATGAATAAACATGCTAAGGAAGTTCTTCTGCACTCAATCACTTCACAGGACATTCCTTATCCATGGCGCATCACTTCAGAGAAGGCTAGGTGATATTGCCTGAATCACCAACAACGGAAGGAAATCTGATACTATGTATTAGTTTCAAACTGCAGCGGCAACATGCATTTCCACTTCACCTTTGCCCTATTAAAGGCAGCACCCGCGGAAATTTTCATGTTTGAGATTTCGTTGAATTTTGAGGTTATCAGAGACGATGAACTCATAGGCAATGATGAAACAGCGTGAAACACGTCGGAAGACGGGAATGGGAAATGAAGGCGCCGTTTTCCATGCGTTCACAGTGCGGACGAGTTTTCCGCTGAGTGTATACGCGCGTAACGCCACGAAATCCTGTGGATGGTGTGTATTTCATACACTACGCTACATATACTGCTGTACGCCATGCGCCGCAATGGCTCTAGCTGGCGCTTTGAGCCGAGGAAAACTCGTACAGGCGTGAACACGGTCAGGCGAAATCACGACGTCAGTTCGATTTTCTCTGCAGGTAAGCCGTTATTGTTTGTGTTCATTTCACATTTATGATGTGCTGAGTCTGTACTTCACCACACGCACATCAGCTCCTAGTCGAGGATGTCCGCGGGTGCTGCATTTAAGGCGAACCGACGTGGCCTGTCTGTGCCGGTATTCATGAGCGTTGTTGGGGAGGTTTTAGCCTACCCGCCGAGAAGGCGCGTTTGAGCCTTCACATTGTGCCGAACATACAGCATTCCGATAATCATTAGCGCAGAACAATATCCGGGTGAAACTTTTTCAGTTACAGGGCAGTTATTTTCACTTTTTATAATTTCCCTAGCCTATAAATTTTCAGCCACAAAACTCAATTCATGGACAAAAAAGTAAGGAAAAATTGAGAGGCATCTTTTGCGATGTGAGAAAAATTGAAGCAAAGACATTACGTATGTCAGTAAGAACTCGTACTGAGCACGATAAGTCCGGACGACCACTAAACACCATCTTTAAAGGCAGCACCCACGGAAAATTCGGTTTCCGAGATTGTAGCGCAAAATTACATTTTTGAGCATGAGGAGTATTGCTGAAGTCCCCAATCCAACCAAAACTCATGCAAAAAAGGTTTTTGGGTGATTCAATCTTGGTAGGTTAGAGCATGGCGGTCGAGTTGCACCTATGGGGTCGAACAAAAAAGTCGATAACGCAACCATCATTGCCACCTTTTTTCTTAGCGCTATCGGATATTTGGCTGGTAAAGCAGTTTTTTTTTTGAAAAAGAAAGAGCACAAAGAGAAAGAATATGGGATGTTCATAATAAAAACATGACTAGGGAAAAGAACAATACCATACGGTAATTTTTGAAGCTAAATAATTTAGATACGCGCAATATTCGAAAAATTGGATGTTCTGAGTGAGAAAAAGGGTTTGTAGAGATCAGTAATAGGTGGGAAGGCAGTAAATATTGGAAAGTTGAGGATAAAAATGAAATTGTAGTCGAAATGAGGTAAGAAAACGTTGATATAAAGGACTCCCAGTTGCAATCACTGCCCAATCAGCTGATAGTTGCCATTTTTCGCGCTCCAAGAATGATTTTGGAGCGCGGTATTAGCATGAAAACTCGTAAAACTTACTGCCTACTGATCCTGTTGATCCAGGTTTTACCTGTCATTACTCATTATTGGGAAAGTTCTAACTGGTACTCTTATTGCAAAATTGATCCCACAATCGATTGGATCATGAGGGGATCAAAATCTAAGGGGCGAAAATTTCCGTGGGTGCTGCCTTTAAACCAACACCAAAATCAAACACACATTTGTGCCTCTTTTTCACACAACACAAACATCAGTGCTGCCCGTTGCTTTTTGGTAGTGTTCCTTCATCTTTTCTTCTATTATACTTCCCAATACCACCGCTCCTTGAGGTTGACACTACGCGAATGGAATTACGGATCCACTTTTTTTTGCTCCAGTAAAAAGCCTGTGATGAAACAGTATCGATTTCTTGCTATTACCATTCCATGTCAAGATAAGGGATTAGTGAAATTCTTCGTAACCTTATAAAAATAACAGGAAGAATTTTCCGCTCAAAACTCGGAAGCATGCTCTTGAGAGCGCGGCTTTTGCCCTAGGAGTGCGATCAAAGTGAAGCATCCGGACTTCACTGACGTTCATGCATGCCACATGTCCACTCCCTATTCAATGTTCGTGTGTCTCGATAAATAGTGCAACTTGTGAAGTGCACTGTTTTCTAGAGATCACATTTCGATGAAAGGTGAGCTGAGGAACGAGCGGAATTTGAAAATTTATTCCCAGGAAAGTTAAAAGTGAATCATTCGTGCCTGTGCCTTTCAAGTAGTGCAAATTTGAGGCGAATTGACACCAGACACTAAAACAAAAATTCTTCGATTCTTTTCGAGCACTTTTGATAAACTTCTCGTATTTTCGCTCTAAATTTTACAACAGAATAAAGAAAGCAACTAGAAAATCTTGCTCGTACATGCACTGTTTCTGTCAGAATTTTTCTGACTAAAAACCCATGCTGTAGTTTCACGTTTTTGCGTTATTTTTTTTATTTTCTACTTATTTATTGATACACCAGTAGATGCACCAATACAACAAGCACCATGAGAAGGCCAGCGTTCGGCAAATTACAAATGCAGAAGCGTAACTAACTGGACAGTGGAGATGCCACAGCGGACGGAGAAAAATATGCATATCATAGGTTCTTTTCAGTAATGGATATGCAACCCCCTTGAATTATTCCACCACCAGTAGGATGGCTTCATCCGCCTTGCCCGCAAGCTGTACATGTGCCCATAAATTTGAATTGGAGGGTTTCCAATGCCGAGATTTGCTTACAGACCTCATCTGGAATCCAACGGCATTGGTTTTGTCCTCCAGAAATCGTGAGGTCTTGGCAACAGTGAGTGAGCGCATTTCGGAATGTGCAGGATATATTGGATATTCACTTTTCGATTGCTGAAAATTTGCTTCAAACCAATGTACGAGGATGGGTCGAAAATTTTTTGAAACGACGATGAAAACAGAGCAACTTGGGCCCAGTGTTCAACTCATGTTCTGCTAAAGCTCACTTGGTCCGATCTCTTTTCTGCTTCCGGTTTCTTCTCTGTGAAGGATTTCCTCAAGGTCCTTGAAATAACCTCTTGAGGCCTAATATAACTCGTCATTCGGTCCAAATTTTTCCTACACAGAAAGCCCCTGAGCCCCACGAACACGAAGAAGATAAAGGGAAACCAAGGCAGAAAAATTAGGCGAGGAAATATTGAAAACGCTCAAGTATCCCACAAGCAGTAACTCAGCAGCAGAATAAGTTCGAAATAGGATCAGGGAAGCAAATTCCACTGGTGTTCGCTATGCCAAAATTGAAACGATCACGTCTTTATTCGTGGTAGAAATTAAGGTAGAATTGTGATATCTACATGAATGTAGTCCGAACTATTTCTCTAAAATGTCTCTCAAAACTTAATATTACATAACTTTCCATGAGATATCCTACAGGGCTCCGTTCTACATGCACCAATAAGTACAGCGGGCGTGGATGGCGATGATCCATCCATGGCCTCGAAAAGAACGCTGCGCGACCGCGCCGCTCACGATGGAGTCGTCGCTGTAGTGGCGAATCTAGGTTTTCTCGGTTTTTGTTAATCACATTCGATGTTACCTAATAAGGAAACTAACTAGCTGTCAAGACCACCCATTAATTTGTTGTCCTGGGGGGGGGGATTCCTGCTCGAGCAGCGCGGTCGCGGCGCGTGCTTTTCGATGTCGCAGAGGGGTCACTGCCATCGACGCCCACTGTACTCTTCCATAAAACGTATATACAGGGTATGCATCTGGTAAGAACTAAGTCAACTGCTTAGTGCTTGTCCTTGGGAGTGCTTGGCAGTACTTCCTGTTCTATCCCTTCATCTGAAATGGAAATTACTAATCCCTGTACGCCAGCTTTGAATTTCAAGAATTCTTCATCAATTCGAAGGAAATTCCGAAAAAGGGAGAAATTCGTGCTGAACAGGCAATCAGCCACGGTTTTTTCCACGGCTAAGATGCCTCTCACTTGCGTAGAAAGACTCTTATTACAGCGAGAAGCTTCACATTAGAGAGGTGCACGCAAGACACTCGCAGTTTCATTATTTTTCCACAAGCATTAAGTGAATTAATAGGCATCAATGAACAAATCTTTGCCACAAATTTCTCGAGAGTGGCAGGCAGCAATTCTATCCGCGCGCGCTAGTAGCGCTCCACTGACGAGCGCTATGTGCATGTGTTTTCATTCTGTTGTCATGTGTTTAGGATTGTGTCAGGAGGCGACTTATCATGTGAACAGCAGCAGCTGCAGCTGGACAATGAGCAGTGTTGTCTGATGATCCTGGCGGTTCGATTCGCGGCTGGTCTCCCCATCTTAAAACTTATTCGAGTGTGCCCTGGAGTGACCTGCGTCTAGACATTGTTTTTCTATCAGTGATCCGTGAAATTTATTTGTTGTGAAATCGTGGCTACTATTTCTAACCTTAATATTAGAAACACTGTTAATGTTAAATTGGTGGTTGACCGAAAAATATTGGATAAATGTAATTAATTTGAATAACTATTCAGAAATCCATCTAAAAAGTAGAACATTCCAAGAACACAAAGCTTCACAGCCCTTTTTCGTTAATGCAAAGAGGTAGGGCTCTCTTATTCCTGAACAGTTCATTTTTTCGTCTTATTCGAAAGAGAATATTCGAATATCGAATACATCTAACATACTATTCGGTCAACACACTAATATACAGGTAACGTAGTGGAGTAAAGAGTGATGTTTAGTGCGATATTATGATCTGATTCCTTCACCCCTCCCCCCCCCCCCCCCCCCCCC